>JASXSY010003045.1:0-46770 GCA_034509805.1 Sipha maydis | reverse complement strand
AGATTGAAATAATCGATTAATTATTATCAACTACCTATTTATAGCCGAGCTCTATTCAATAATAATTATATGATAATAAAGAATTTATGATACAGATTATCACTTATCCGTTATCAATAATTTAATTATTCATTTTTCAATAAATCCAATAAATAAAAAATAAAAATAATTTTATTTTATTATAATTTCACTTTAAAAACCCCAAAGCCACGGCGCCCCTTCAAGGGACTCAGCATTTGGTGCCCGGGGCGATCGCCCCCAGTCGCCCCCCCCCCTAAATACGCCTCTGGCTCTACTTTAGGCAGTTTAGTTGAAGCTCGTTTAAAAGCTAAAAAAGCTCAGTTCTTGTCAGATTTATCTTCTGAAAATGAAGATTTTAAAAAGAAAAAAAAATCCATCAAGAAATGTGGAAATTCTTCAAAGTCTTCACTCATTCCAAGTCCTCCATCTTTAGTAACAAGTAAAAAACATTTTTTTTTTAAACAAGTTTTTTTTAAAAATAAGTAAATTTTAAAATAGAAATAGGTATATCATTGATTGTTTAATTTATTTTATAAATAAACATGAAACACTTGTCAAATTTATAATAATGTATACTTAATATTATTATTAGATTTTATTAATGTAAATAAATTAGTATCATAGATGGTGATTGTAAAGAAATAATCAAATCTGTCCAACATAAAAAAAAATTTTTTTTAGAGGACACTATATCCGCATGTGTTGTCTCCCTCTTACTATTGATTAATGTACATTTATTGCTACATAATTAAAATAATTTGAATTTTTACAGAAAAGAACAACTCTCTGGACAAACTAGTAGATTTTAATAACATTTCAGAATCTGAAATTGAAGACATAGTCGATTCTGATAATGACCCAGAGTACCTTCCCAAAGATTCAGCCAATGGTATGCTTAGATTATTTATAATAATTTCCTTATATAATATATTATATTGAATATCTATGTAGGTTGCTAGATATATAATTAACTATAATTGTTACAATATTGTATATTTTGTATTCAGTTGATATGAGCCCAATCAAATCACCAGTTAATACATACAATACACCAGTAAAATCAACCATTGTGTATGATAATGCGCCTGATAAATCCCCAGATAATGTCAACAATTGCTACTTGAAATCACCAATCGGAAAAATACTTGTTGAAAACGATGATATTTTGAGCAGTAATCACCAATATCATTTAATTGGTACATCATCCCAGCCTGTTATGAATTCTCCTGTTGATGAAACGATGAAAACTTATAAGCGGACATTATTTATGTCTGAGCCATCAAAAAAAACTATAAAAGGTTTGAAGTAAGCTTATTTTTTATTTTATTTTTGTCGGTTATGTATAATTGAAATAATTCATTGTGTATTTTATGACTTATTACAGATACTGTTTTGATTTCTAAAACAAACTCAACCACAAGACCCAGAATTAACGTGGAAAACAAAGATCGTTATTTAATGCCACCAGCTGGTACCTATATATGTGTTAAAATTAAATATTATATTACAAATTTGATTAAATACATTCATTTTTTGAAGGAACTTAATTATTTTATCTATATTATAATTATATTTATTTGGTAGAGCAAATTTAATCAAAAAAATGGTGATATATTATAATTATATTTTAATAAATATTGTATTGATATACTATTTCCTTGATTAGAACAGTTTATTAACAAACCGCCATTAATTATTGTTTAGTATCAGTCTTTATGATTAATTTTTTTGTAGTAATGTAATATGTTAAATAAGTATTTAAAAATACATTTTTTCGTTGATAAGTTTAATGGGGTGGCAAAAAAAAAATTTTTGCTTAGGAGCGGCAATTGTGTAAATCCGCCTCTACATTACATAACTAAACATAATTTAACCGAAAATGTAAATTATTTTAAAATGCTAACCTTAGGAATTATATATAAATCAATACTATTATAATAATAATTTAATTAGTACTTAAAAATGTATGTAAAAATATGCAGTTTCTATTAATAACTTAAGTTAATTGTAATTTTTGTTTACCTACATGATGACATTATTTATATTATTATTCTGATAATTGAATAGAAATAAAAATTATAAAATTGTGTTCTTAAATTGTATGCTTATTGTTTCAGACTTTCAAAAGTTTGTTATAACTTCATTGACTAAAATTAAATATGATTTAACTGCATTAAGCCACACTGTAAATGCATCAAACATGATTTTGGAGAGTGGAGGTACATTAATTTCTTCAAACCTACCAAGTGCATTTCAAGAAGCTTTTATTCTTGATGAAATTTTTCCAATAAAGTCAATTGATGAACTTAAGGATTTAGAACAAAAAATTGATTTTGACAAACAGTTCAGATTGAATATAGTATGTTAACATTATAGACGAGTGTCATAAATACACAGTATAAATAATTTTGTATTATTTGACTTTTTTTAATAAACTCAATTGTAGATCTCAAAATTAACATTGTTGGTTGGAACAAAAAGTGTTAGTGACAGTGTCAGAAGGCTGATGGCGAAAATGTTTGAAGACAAAGTTTTACTTGAATTCTCTTTACAAGGGTTTAAGAAAAAAAATTCTTTCAAACTATACAAAGTTTATCGTTTATTAATTGGTAAGTTAATACAATTTTAATATGTTTAAATCTGTTAATAATAATAAAATGTAACCCATTTTTATAGATGCAATTAGAGTTCATCCAAAGTTTCAAAATCTAATTGATAGAGAGTTTGATGTGCCACTAGCGACATGGTTGGCCCATGCTAAGTATAGGATGATCAACAAAAATAATTATAATACTAGCTGCTAAGATGGATTGATATTTTTTAAAAACTAATTATGATTACTAATGTTTGAAAGTACAAAATATTTTGTTTATTTTAACAATAAAAATAATACAGTTTTCATTCTTGTTTTTTTGTTCTTATTCAAAGTGATAAAAAATGTATATAAAAATTAAAAATATAATAATATTTTTTAACAATCATTTGTAATTATTAGACATGCCTGTACTGCACAGAAGACATCAATTTGATATGTTTTGTTTTTTACATGGTATTACTACTTTGGTTCATTATTATAATGACAGTAGTTCTACTAATATTCTATTTGGAAGAAATTGTATTGCTTGAACAATAATTATTTGTTATGTCCGACACTGTTAAGTTGTCAAGTTTTTACTACAATTCTTATCTCAATCTGTAGGTTAAGGCGTTAAAAATGTTAGAGAGAAGTACCAAGAACGAATCTGGTTATGATGATTTAATCATTGTACGGTTGAACATGTATATAATAGCTAACTGCATTGCTGTCCAAATTGTTTGCAATTTTTTTCTCTGGCTGATTTGAAATCACATAATTATTTTTTTTCTATTATCTAATATTTTCTAGTTTCTTATTTTTATTCTTCAATTTTTTGCTTTTTACCCTTTTTATATTTTATTTGAAATATTATTGAAACTTTTACACAAACATTTTAAAGATTATAATCATGTTGAAATAACATTATACTAAAAATTAAGGAACATTTTCCCAACTTACAATAAATATTTTGAGAATATTATTTTATTAATAATTCAGAATATTATATTCACAATATTTTAGAAACGCGAAATAAAGTGGCCAAATAATGATGAAACATTCAAAGAACATTAAAATGACATTACTATAAATAATTTGAAATATTAGCAGAACATTGTTTTTTTATTTCTAACATTTTTAAAATGTTCTATGAAACTAATTTTACTATCTGGGTAATACAATATTTATTGTTCAATAATATCCAACACTCAAGATCAAATAACATTACCTCATTATTAATATCATTGTTATTATAACAATTGTCAATTGTTATATTATTATGTTCAACCTACTAGTAGGCAAGAGTATTTTTCTGATAGTTTATTAAATCATTATATCTAGAATCACAACGGCTTGAAATTTTTTTTTTTTTTTTTACAATAAGGTTATACAATATAATTAATATGAATAAATTATAATATAATAATATATAATATATAAAATAAACTTTTATACATAAAGGAAGAAAAAAATTCTCATAAGTTGATAGCATCCTAGGTAATAATTTAATTTATGTGTTTTCAATTAGCCGTAAAATAATCAATGTAAAATTATTTAGTCATATGTAGAAGTTAAAAAATGATTGCATGATTTATTTTTTACTAACTTTTAGAGAAAAAATATTATTTGTTAATTCACAAAAACAATAATCTCATATGAATTAATTAATAGGACATGTCAAAAAATAAATTTTTAAGATTATTTAATATAAATAATATTCCATATTCAATCATTTTGATTTCATGATTGTTGATCAAACTTTAACAATAATTAAACTTTCAATATTTTTATTTTAATTATTTTAATTTTTAATGTTTTGAAGTTATAACAAAGCAAATTTTAAATATATTTAACTCATTATTTATTTTATATTAATCTTATGAAAATTTTCAATATGGTTATAAAACTATGCATTCAAAATATTCTATGCGAGTAAGTTACTAATATATGATGTTAGTTATCAAATTCTGTTATTTTTTATTTAGTACAGTCGAGTCTCGATAACTCAAATGTTAAGGAGATAAAAATGAATTTGACTTATGTATTTTTCGAGTTAGATATTATTTTTTATTTATTTAATTTGCTTTTATTAGAAATATTATTATGTATATGTATATTTATTAACTACAATCACAATTAAAAAAATTAGTTTTATATTACAATATCCTAGCACATGCATATTATAAAATAATTTTATAGTAATAAAAATATAAATTCACTTAATTCAATAGTAGTCATTCTGTATTTTATTGTAAAAATGGAATTATACAAAATAATTGTTAAGAATACTAGACTTAAAATACAATAATACATTAATAGCTACAATGATAGTTTTATTGATGAATATCAAGTATCTTAACGATTTAGTGCACCTGCACGCCCACCAAACACTTGAGTAAAGGATCTGAAAAAATTATATTTTTTTATTAAAAGAAAGTAATTTGTTCGACGAACAAGGAATTTTGAAATTCTCGGTTACACTACAATAATGGCCGGTGGTTCTGAAGCTTATCGGTTCCTACAACATCTAGGTTTTACTTCTTGTAGTCTTGTAGTATTCTTGTAGTTCAACTGAACTCATATCTCCCATACCAGATGAACATGTTGAAGATACGGGTGTGAACGGTAGCACATCTAAGGAATCATCTCTAGCTGCTACGAGTATTTCAGCCAAACGTTTTTCTAGTTTGTGTATCAACTGCACAGAGAATAAGACATGAACAAATTGACATGACATTAGCACCACCAAAAGCGATACAATTAATAAACATTCAAATAACTAGTTACATATTGCACTTCCTTGGACAGCTTAATCTTTTCATTATTTTCCTTGATTTCTGCTTTGTATTCATCAATCATCATAAGATTGGTGTAGACGTATTGCTTGAAGGACACCATCTCTGAAGTGTCCAATGAAGAATAAGCGCCCGTGTTGGCGACAGTGGTCACGGTCTGGTCACCGTTGCCCGTTATCTTAGACGTGGCCATGACCATTGCGTTTTTGTCGTCAAGCGCCTGCTCGCAATGGTTCACGTATCCGCCACCGCTACTGCCGTTGACCATTTGACACTTGGCTTTGGGCATCACCACGGTACATGCACCTCAACCGTTACACCTGCTCGTGCTGATCGACTTGACGGACAATGCTCCCTTGCGTTCGGTTACCGGAACCGACTACGAAGTTGCACAGCGAGTCACTGAAACGCGATCGGCCCAGCATCACAAGAGAAAACCGGAAGAAAAAATGACCTAATTGAAAAAACGGACCGACGGCAGCCGATTGTTTGTCGGGGTGCGCACATCCGTACGATACTAACTGATAACAGCAACTATTACGATGCACGCGCCGTGTATAATGTGTCCGGAGACCGTAGAACGCAATGTTTTCGCGGGCATGCGACACACAAAAGTTGGCGAAGACGACAGCGACCGACGAACGTGCGCGGCTCAGGATTATGACAACAATAACACTAGAATATCTTGCGCGCAGGACCACACCAGCACACACATTCAAACCACAAACAAATGCGTTATCAGCGCGCGAGACAATCTGGTTGCACAGTCTGGTCAACTTAACGTTCCCACCGCGTTAGTTAGTACTCTGTAGTTGGTCTTAGTACGTTTTAGTGTGTACACTTTCGAATCCGGAGCATACCGCACGTCCGGATCATACTGGACTGTATTGTCGGCGGTTCTAACTCTTATGACATTTTCATATATTCTTTTTTATAGGGACTCACCATCTTTTATTTAAAAACCAACAAGGTTGTTGGTAGTAGTTTTTTTTACGTAAATGCCATTTATTGATTATGTTACTTATTTTATCTCTACGAGGAGCCAAGTAGTGAATAAAAACTACAATTCTCAGCGGAATCACATTTTACTGAACACCAATATTTTTTAGTGAAACTTAACAGATCGCATTACTTTTTCTTACTACCACATCACTAGTCTCGCGTTTGTAATAACATAGGTAAGCTTTTATATGCTATTATTTATTTTCCGTTTTTATTAGATTTAATGTAACTGTTGATTTTTTTATTTGTCCTTGCAAAAGTTTAGTATATTGACATTCTAATAAGAATGTGTAACCTATCCAAGATATGGTATGCAATAATAAATAACCCTCTGGCATTCCGTACCGACACCATGGAATTTGATTTAAATAATTTTGTTAATCACTCGCTAACTAATGATTAATCAAATAAGCACTGTGGAAATATTCAAAACAAATACACAGTGTAAATAATTAGTATATTCGGTGATTAACTAGTTATTTTTAATCAATTATTAATTCGTATCGGTGGCAAAGTAGCCTGTTATCTGTAGATGTGATACCTGTTTGTTATTTCGTGATAATAACAATGTACTGTGAAGCCGTATACATTTTAGATAATGTGCAGCATAGAGTGCCGTTGTGCTGGTGCCTGAGGGTTAAGTATTTCTTATGGAAATTTCATGTTGTGTTTTTAAATATAGGATACAAACAGTGATTTATAAATAATTTTATTCAACTTTCTCTTACTTATCATTTTAACTTTTCTTTATTAGATTTTATATTATGATTATTCTAGCTTGCTAGTATGTTGATAATACATTTATACATCTTAAATATTTATTTGATTCAAATATAAAATGAAGTGGCTGTCTCGAAAATAATAGTTCTTACATGAATGTATAATAAAGTGTAACTACTAATATTATATTATTATGAGTTAAATTATAGTTCAATGTATATTAAATGTATAAATGAAATTTAGTTTCAAATATTAAATAAATATATTTTTTTGTTAAAGATAAAATTATCCTGATAAAATGCCTAAAAAAAGAATAATTACTAATTATGAAGCAATACAAAGACCACAAAGAAATATGGTAATTATTGATTTAACATGATTAAATTAATATTTATGTATAGTTATTTTTGATAAAATATTTTGTTACAGTGTGCCAAAAAAGTATTTGATCCATCTGATAATAACTTACCAAAAAGAAAATATAGATCCAGTTATGTAAAAAAATGTAATAAAAAAAAATGGAAAGCTATATCAAAAAAAAGTTTAGTAAATTATTACCCATCAAATCCTTCAGTTACACCTACTGCAATATCTCAAGAAATAACAGATGTTTGTCATATGTGCGATGCCATCGGTGATATCAACGATATAATTTACTGTCCAATATGTTTTATTAAAGGTAATAATATATAATATGATGGTTAAGCAGCAATATTATAACAATATATCACATTTAACAATTTTTAATGATTTAAAATGAAATGCAGAAAAGTAAAATAACTTATTCATTCAATGAAAAATTATTTTTTGAAAATTGTTTTATTGTTTACTCATTTAATCATTTGCTGTTTATAAAGAGTCTAGCTATTGCTCTTATTTTCACTATTAATTTGTAGTTTTTATTTCTTTTTTTCATGTTTTTATGTGTATAATATCTAATTTATAATATATTGAAATATTCTCAAAAATTATTCATAAACATATTAAGGTATAAAAAGTATAAACTCATATTTAACTATGTGAGTTAATTCAGTAGATAATAATTCTTAGGGTATAATAAAATTGGGCTGCCATTATATTGTAGTCTGGGTATTTTTCTATTATCTTGATTGCTATTCTTACCATTTATGTTTTATATAATAAATAGTATTTAAAATTTTACTCAATCATACTATTAATCGCATGATATGATTTTTAATAACAAAAAAGTACTGTAGTCTGTAAACAAAGAATATATCTCTTTATAAATTTATTATTCATTATATTTTCCAATTTTCCTTAGCTAAATTAGTTAGTTCTACCTTACTGACATATCTTCAACCTCATTTGTTATACCCACTGTACATCTTGCTGTGTGACTGTTGGAATCTAAATAAAAAAAAATTCATTAGAAAAGTTCATGTGTATTTTACAGCTCATAAAGACTGTGTAGTTGTTAATGAACCCATGTGGAAGTTTAAATTTGATTTATGTCCTTGGCTTTGCGAATCTTGCAGAATATATCACTGTAGTCAATGTCTTAAAAGTGAAACAAATTTGGTTAGTTAAAAAATTTTAATATTCTTTATGTAGCGAAAAATGTTTATATTTTATTTATTTATTTATTTATTTTTTTTTTACAGGAATTATTGAGATGCGTAACTTGTAAAGTTGGTTTACATTCTAATTGCATGGATTTGTGTAGTATTAAACCCTTAGAAAATTTAAAAAGTATTGGCATATTCGTGTGTAAACCTTGTTTGACATTAGCCACTAACAGATTACCAGAAGAAGATGAAGTGGACGAAGAAAATGAAAAAGTTCAGGATGAAATTGAAGAAGTCAAGGACGAAAATGAATTAGTAGTGGAAGAAAGTGAAGAAGAAATAGGTAATATAATGATTATTAATTTTCTATTGCTGTGTATAACTAATTATACATTTATTCAGATTGTGTTAATACATCATCAGAAGAAATTAATTTAGAAAATATTGATAACAACAGTATTGAATCAGATAGATCTTACAATTCATCTATAGACTATGAAAAAGAGTTTACTGAAGTTCCGAATATAAACATACCAAATGTAACTAGATGGAATAAATACCAAGTATATGAATATTTAGCAGATCGTTTACCTAATGAAATACTTGTTAAAATAATAAAAAACGTAAGATATTATCAGTTATATTATTTTGATGTAAATATAGTCAGTAGTGTATTCAGCAATTAGTACCTTTGTCCAGAACAGTAGTTTTAATTTGATTATATTACATGCCACTGAATGTAGTATTTTCTACTTTATATAGTATACATTTTACATACCATAAAGCTATTCATTGATTATGAATTAATATTTTTATTCTATAAATAATATCTTATATTTTAATAAAATATATTTCATTTTTTAGGAGATTGATGGTCGTGCTCTACAATTACTTCGACGATCAGATATCACATTACATATGGGTTTGAAACTTGGACATGCCATGAAATTGTACAAGCAAGTCCGAATTTTACAATCACAAAGTACATACCATAAATCTTATTGGGAATAATAAATATAATTATATATATATATATATATATATATGTATATAATTATTATTTCATTAATCATTAATTAAAATAAAGTGAGTATTCATTGTATGTTCTTGGCAATGATCTCTTGATGACATTCTTAGATTATTTTGGTAAAATGTTACATATATTGTTCTTTACAACACTGATTTTATTAATTGATAATTTTAGATTTTATTAATTGATAATTTTATAAAAACGAGTTCATTTCAGTATATAGTGGCCAAAAAAAATTAGCGGTTATGTTGAATCAGTAAGAAATCATTTTTTTCATGTACATTTCACACTATTTATGTTTATTTTTTTATGATTGCATGTTTCTCTTGGTTGTAGTTCATTCAGTATTTGCCTAAATCCAGCCTTGAGTGGAAAAAATTATTTGCCAATATGCAAATAAGTTTTGTATATAAACCATCAGAACATCCAACTATTAAATACCTATAAATGAATTAATTAAATTGTAGTTCTATTATTTTAAAATAGGTGTTAATAAAAAAAAAAAAAATGTATCAACAACTTTGTACAATAATTGTAGTTTTAATGCATTATGTAAATACATTTTTAAACGTTTATACTTATATGTATAAAAAGTATTTTTATTCATAATTTACTTTGTAATCTTCTTATTGATATTAGAAGTAATCATGTATTCAGTATATTCAAATTGTATTATAGCTTATGTTATACATTAACATTATATTTACATTATATAATGTTATACATATTAATCATAATTTTGAAATAAAGATTTTCATTTAAATACAAATACACACATGTAATTAAGTTCCATACATTACACATGTGTAATGGAAATTAATAAAAAAAAAAATTATTGGCACGCCACTGTATATTAAACACATAAATCTCAATTATGTGGTTCTATAAACATTTTTTTTAAATTATTTTTGTTGGATGAACTGAGGGTCTATTTTATTCTCTAACCAGATAAATAACCAATAAAAAATTGGCGCTCCTCTAAGGGGCCTACTCACGGAAAATATAGGGGATAGCTCAGTTCAACCATTCTACTATAGCGACCCCTTTTTGAATTTCAATTTTTTAGCGATCTATAAATATATAAATACAAATTGTATAAAAATGCAACTTATAAACCTACTTGATGACCTGTATGTAATGATGACCTGTAACATAAATATAAAATAATATAATATGTGCACTGCGGCATAGGCCTTATCTTAGGTCGTTACTTTAAAATCTAGATTCGAAGTTTACTATAGATTCTTCAATAAATGTCAAACAGTTATATCGCTTTAAAAATAATATTAGTGTGTTTTTCGTTTTAATGTAAATAATCTAAGCTCGTAATAAGTAATATTATATTTATTTTATTGTTTTAATGATTAAGCTTTTAAGTTTCGCATATATTTAAATCATTCGATTGCGACCCTCAAGGGGGTCACGACTCCTAGGTTGAGAAACACTGAGATAGACCCTCATGAACCTTTTAGATTTTGAAATCAAATAAAAGAATTTTTTTTTACACAATGTGTCCTTTTTTTAAAAAATATTACTTAAGAATTGCATAAACCTTCTCCCAAAAGATACGATTGAGTGTATGCAACTTGAACACTACTTATAATTTTTCATATAAGTGTTTTTTTTTTATATAATTAGGTAGCTACATCATGAATAAATTTAATATAACTATTTAAACTATGCAAATGTTATATTTTTTCAAATTACATATATTTATAAGTAGTTTTAATATGAACAATGTAACTTTATAATGTATACTATTTGTTAAATGTATAGGTGTTTAAATTGTTTTTCTACTCTGTAGTGTTGCAAAATCATAAATAACATCATCAAATTCAGTGTTATCCGATACATCAGAATCTATATTCATAATTACTAAATAATTGAGTCTTTCAGCGGTACAAGACCTCAGATATGTCTTAATACATTTTAAACAAGATAATGACAGTTCCGTCGAGCAATTACTAACAGTAGTACATAACAGCATTCTGAGAGATACATCTACATAAGATTAAATACCTATTGAATCATTTTTCCTCAAAAAACTACATATATCCCGAATAGTTTTAAGAGTCTCGTCACCAATAGTTCTTAAATGGCTCCTAAAATGATCACACTCGTAAGCAAATAAAGTGCTAAGATCATCTTTTTATTCATTTTGAAGTATTTCAGCATTCTTTTGAACTTTAATTGATGTTATTTCTGTTAATTTGAAGAAGAAGTTGAATATTCTGATTTTAAAGTCAATAGGTACCTATTTTATTATACTTAATAAATTGCGGTGACAACCAGAAAACAGAAATAGAAAATATGAAAATCTACTTAAAAATTACACTTGAAAAATAAGTTGTAATTTTTAAGTAGATTTTCATATTTTTCATTTCTGTTTTCTAGTTATGACCGCAATTTATTAAGTATAAAAAAATAGGTACCTATTGGCTTAAAAATCAGAATATTCAACTGTTGTTTCTTTAGATGGTCCTTCATCAAATAATTCTTTTCTAATTTTTGATCTTTTGATACAGGATCGAAGCTGCTTTATTTTACTTTTTTTAATAGCACATTGTATAAAATATTTATCTTTTTTATCGTAAATCAATGATATATGTTATTAATGATTTATACAATTCAAACACTACACCCATATCGATATTGAAAGATTGTAATTTCTTGCTCGTTAGGTTGAAAAGTGTAACATTTGACCTCAGAATATAAATGAAAATGTAGTTTCTAAGTTATTTAACTTTTTAAGAATTCCTCTAGCTTCATTTCGTGTGTTTTCTCAGTATCATCGTTTTCTATTAGATTTAATGCGTTAAAAACTAAAAACTAGTTTTTGTTAAGAGATTGACAAGCAATATCTCTGGTAGACCATCTTGTTTTGGAAAATCTTTTAATAGATGCGTTTAGAATTTTCCAGCGGCGAGTAGAAGCTATGAAAAATGTGTAAACATTTTGCAGTAAATCAAAAAATAAAACAACTTGAGTAAAACAATCAACTGCATTGATCATTGATCCCCACCAAGTTAAATTAATGGTAAAAATGTTGTTAAAAGATTGACTTTTTTAATTTTTGCTTGCAGTCCAGTATAAATTCCCGACATATTACTGGCGTTATCATAGAATTGGCCTCGAAGATAATCAATATTTAAGTCATACTTTTTTAATACACTAAATACAGCATTTTCCATGTCTTCCGCTTTATGTCCTATTTGATCTAAAAACATCTTTCGACGGGTACCACTAGATTTTTGACACATCAAACACAAAACGAAAGGTGGTAGATAAGTGATTTGTCTGGTGTAGAGTCAACACTGATCGAGAAGTACCGAGAAGCTTTAACTTCTTGAATGTATTTAATACTTGTCTAGATATTATACTGATAAATTGCTCATATATATTATATGATATGTATGATATATTACCTTTTCCTGGATTTCCGTATGTTTCTAAATGGTTTGATAAGAAAAAAATCAAATTCAGCCAATAATTCAAGGGCCATAAGAAAATTATTATTGTTATAATACATCCTGTTTTTGAAGTTGCTCTTCTAATACCAACCTCAGGATGATAAGCGTTTAACAACAGTGACATCTTGTTTCAATACATTTATCCAGTATGTACGTTACTTTGCGTTTCTACTTGTCTCACTAGATTGTTGTCGATCCGATCAAGCGTATTGCCACGATATTTCATCTTTATGATATTTAATCGGTGATTTGAAGAATTTGCGTGTTCCAATATACGCTTTTCAGCCTTTTGTAAATTAGGAAAATCAGTTGTAGCAAATACTGATTTGTTACCAAATAAAAGACATGGGCAACAAAATATAATACCTTTGCTCTCAGAATACATCAAGAAGTCTCGTTTCAATTGGTCTCTAATTTTTAAAGTGATCTGAAGATAGCTTAAATTAAAGTACCTGTAATAGATTTTATTAACACGTTTTTGAGATTTAATATAGGTTCTTTTTGATTTTGAAAAATTCATACTGGAAACATTTTAAGAAAAACCATGAATAACCAAATAATCTTGAGTAGAATTGTTTATGGACCATAGAGCTGGATCAGACCTAATATTATAATATTATGGTATAACATATTATTAATGTTGTCAATTTTATTTTAAATAGATAAGATAGTTTTATTTAAATTATACAATGAATAAATAAATAATTAACTAATTATAGTAAGTAACATTTTATAACTTTAAATGAATTTATTTAATAGTTTAACACTTTTTAGTTTTTACCTATGACTTACCCAGGAACGACATTGTAAAAAGTCTCTGCTACTTTTGGAAATGTGTTCTGATCCATCTCTTGAATGCGCATCTCAATTTTCTCAAGAACTTCTGTTTTTAATTTACTCATGTTATTTGTTTGCAAAATTATACCGTTGATTAAATATACATAGATAGCCCACGGCTATGTACAATTTGGAAACTAATATATTAAAAGCAAAAAGTATCGATAGATAGCGTAGCTGCATTGTTTGTCGACACAAACACTTTTCAAAAGTAAAAATAGAAAAGGAATAATATGTCGGGTAGTTGTCCGCCGTCTAAAACCGGTTTGAGTATAGATTATAATCTGAGGATTGCGATAAGAAATGCAATTATTCTATGATAATATAAATACTATATTTTAGAACATTTCGGATATTACATATCAACCTAATTACATAATTCGAGTATTCCACTAGAATAGTCAATCATTTTAAATTTTCAATTCGTAAGGCACCCCCAATAGTGTACAAACATGAATTATAGTAGTACAGGCGTACAACATACGGGCTTAATTCATTTTATGATATTTTAATGAATAATACACGATATTTAATTTTATTGTGTGATGGTTACAAACATACGCATTAGTCGCCTTACAACAATATGTAATACAGTAAAACCTCGTTAAGACGCTCCCGTTTAATACGCCATCCCGCTTAACACGCGGATTTTTCCCGGTCCCAGGTAATTGTACACTTTTAACATTGAAAAAAACACGCTTAATACGCCACCGCATAATACGTAATCCCGCATAATACGCTCTAATTGCTGGCTTCTCAAACCTTTTAAAATAGAAAAAAAAACCGATTAATACAATCGGCGATAAGAATTTCGTTGAAACGTTTATCTATTATCGACCGAGTAATTGATATTTATTATTAACATCTTGATGTGGTTTATACTCTTACTATATTTCGTTAGTACGTAGGTACGTACGTTAGTTATATGATCGGACGTTGAAGTGTACACGTGACATCACACGCAGATTTATAATTTGTATGTTTTGTTTATTGTTATTCGTGTGTGGTTTAAAATGACGAGTGCGTCTACGTCATCTAGTAGTGCCGGAGTGAAAAGGAAAGCTTTGTCTATTGACGATAAATTGAGAATTATTAAACTGTATGATGAAAAAAATATTGATGTATTCAATAAACAACAAATTGCCGACCAATTAAGATTGCCCTCCTCTTCGTTGCGGACCATATTGAAAAACCGGAAAGAAATTGAAAAAAACGCTTTTTCAGGCATTGAATAAATATAAGAATAATGTATTGAAACAACCAACCATTACCACTTTTTTTAATCCAAGAAAATAATACATAATTATAAAATATGTTCCTAATAATTTTATTGTATGTATATTTGATGTTTTTTTATTATTAATTTTAAATACAACTTATGTTACTGTGTAATACATAACAAGTCACACTATGAACATTTTTCTAATTTATTCTATCTACATATCACATTTAAAACGCTTTTAATAGGCGGGTATCGCCTATAACGCTATAAGAGCGTAATAGGCGGGATATCGCCTATAACGCTATCCCGCATATTGCGCAGTTTTACGATTTCCCCTTCGAGAGCGTCTTAACGAGGTTTTACTGTAATATACTGCTTATTAACAATATTTCTTATAACTATTAATCATATTAAATTATCATTTTTTCAGTTATTTCAATTAAAATGTATTATTTTTTATTATTATAACTTTCAATTATATTATTATGAATAAAAAATATTTATTTGTATGTGAATTTTTGTCAAAGTAAAAGTAACCATGTAAATGCAGTCAATTTATTTGACCTCTCGTTTTATGGCTATAGGTATCGCTCTACTATTTCACTTGCAAGGATTACTTTTATAATTAGTTGTTTACTATTTGATTCAAAGAATACACGGGTTTGCACCAATTTCTGAAATTTGGGACATTTTCATGGAGAAGTGTCAAAAGTGGTACAATTTAGGATTATACCTAACATTAGACGAAGAGATAGTTGGTTTTAGACGTTGTTGCCCGTTTAAAATGCATATGCCGTTGAAATCTAATAAATATGGAATAAAAATACTTATGATGTGTGATAATTTAACAAAGTATATAAAAAATGCAATTCCATATTGCGGAAAAGGAACTGTCTCAAGAAACGTGTCTGCATCAAATTATTTTGTTGAACAGTTAGTATCGTCAGTAAAAGGATTTAACCGCAATATTACAATGGATAACTAGTTCACATATATTCTTCTGACACAAAAACTACTGACAGGTTGTAAACTGACAGTAATTGGAACGATAAAAAAAATAAAAGAGTTCCCGGTTGAATTTACCGACTTAATATATGCTGATCGAGCAATAAATACATCGCTATTTTTATTTTTGTACACTTTGACTGCTGTCTCTTACAAAACAAAGCCATCTAAACTTGTAACTGTAGTGTCTTCCCTGCATGTTGATGATTCTATAAATGAAACTACTAAAAAGCCAACAATTGTAATGTACTATAATGAGATTAAAGGCGGACAGTTTTGACTAAATGTGTCAAAACATGAATGCCGGTAGAAATACTAAACTTCAATAAATGCTTATGTAATATAGGTACACAATTTTTACAAAAACAGGAAAGAAACTTCAAAACTTTTATCGCGCTTCCAATTTATGATACACTTACAGGAACAATTAGTTGAGGATTGCATGAGATCAAGACTTTTGAATATTTAACTACTGCATAATTTGAAAAAAAATATTGAAGATTGCTTGGGAATAAAAAACGTAACACAAACGCAAGATCGACCGATTGAAGAAGAACTGTCAACTGAAATTTGAAAAGTTTGTAGCTACTGCGAATACAAAAAGAAAACGAATGACTAAAGCACAATGTTCTATATGTAATACAAATATAACTTTTTGTTATAAACACTATATTGCAGTTGCAGGTATGTTAGAGAATAACAGATTTAAAACGTTGATGATTAGGTTGCAAACACCGGACATTAGCAGTATCAGGGACATCACATAAACGCAAATTCAACATGCAATTTGATGTTGCATGTTATATGGAAACATACCTTGTATGTTTATAGTATATAATATTGCACAGTGGGTATTTATTATTGATTACGGCGAGTGCATTCCTACATTATATGTCAGCCAATTAAACATCGATTAACATAATACATTACTACAATGGTTTATAGGTACCTAACCAGTCTCGTATCTGACACTAATCAGTGGAGACACGTGTGACAGGTACGATAGATATAGATAATGTGTGGCGTGTTAATTTCCGTCTGGTCTAATAATTACGACTAATGACTTTGTAGGTTAGCGATTGTCTACCCATGTACTATTCATGTACGATACGGAATACAAATAGATACCAAACAATATTTACATGGGGAAGGTGCCCACAAGTCTAACCTTGCCAGCCTTATTTAAAAAAGTAAATTTTTATTTACAATAACTATTATGATAATATTATATAATATATATGAAACTAGTTGTAAAATATCACATTTTTATATTGCTCATTCAAAAACTACTTTTTTTAATTTAAATAAGAACTAAGAATATTTTATATTTATTCAACGATTTACTTATTATCGACAGTTTTAAATTCAGGTAAATTTTATGAAAATATATCTGGTAATATAACTTGGCGTTGTACAACGACATCGGGTTTAGCAAGACTGAAATGAAAATTTTTAACCACATTTACTGCAATGTTTCCAAATTTATAGAGTTGTAACTTAACTAGGGGCAAACAAATATTTTAACGTATTTTAATTTTACCAAGCGCATTCGAGATTTTTCATATAGGCGCAAATATGGCCCTCCCGACTGGGTCGCACTTCTGTCCATCTACACCTGTTACCCTGATAAACTGGTTGCTTCTCGACGGCCCCCTACGTCGTCCGTACGGGGAAATCCCTTTGCGTCTGTTATATAGTATAGCTTTTGTGTCGGCAATCTGCTGCCATGCTCAAGCTTTGTACTTGTTTTAAGATTGAACAAGCCATTTCTTAAATTTAGTTTAAGTAGTATGTATTTGTATGTTCTGAGTCCATCGAAAAACCCAATATATTTTCTTAGTCCATTTTTTTATTTCTTATAATGTCAACACTGATTTTTAATGTATTATTTTTTTATATTATATTTTAATTTCTTTAAGACGGTAAACAGTATATTCTACGCTTTCGGTTCGATCAGTCGCGTTTTTACGTTTTTCGTCATAAGTTAAAATTATTTTTTATATAAATCGGAATATCATACTTTTCATTATCACAATATTGTAAGTTTTTCAGATGATTACTTCCAATCAGCTGAGTTCATCAAAAACTTATCAACATCAAATTTTTCATAATACATAAAACTAACAAAAACTATTAAAATGGCTATTATAGATGTTCAATGTATTCTCGGAGTAAATAAAAAATATTTTATAAAAGTTATGTCCGTAGTAGACACGGAATCATTAACTACTCAACATTACATATTTAAGCATGCATCTATTAAACAAGATACAAAATCTCAGAACGTTAACAGATGGCTAACTTTCAATTTTTTATTCGAAGTATATTGACACCGAGATATATACTATTCTTCGAATCAATACATTAAGAATGATGTTCCTTTTTGGCAGTACTTACACTTGTTAATATATTTTTTCATTTATGTAAATTTTCAATTCAAAAACAAAAGTTCGGTTAACTAACATCACTTGAATTTTATCGTCTCAAATACAACCAAATATAGACAAATTTTTTAATGAAAATCAATGTCAATTATCACACTAAAATTAAAATTAAAAATTTGTACAAAAGACCTCAACAGCATCGGAGAAAAAATTCAAAGAACTATAATCATACGTGTGTTGTACCCCCCAAATAAAAGAATATGTATTTTTAAACATCGTTACACATAAAACATTACTAGAAATATTTAAGATAACTAACCAGTATCTTATACTAAACAGCTCATGTACCAGGGTATCAGTTTTGTGGATCTGGTACTAAATTAAAAAAGAGATTAGCCCGTAGAGACAAAGGGGTGAACAATTAACATTAGTAATTCATTGTTTGTATACTATTAAAATACTGGTTAGGATTTTTTGAAGTTTTTAAAAAAATATTTGTAAATTCTCGAATAGAATTAATTTTAACAAGAAGTAATACTGATTTAAATAACTTAATGAGTAAAAACGAAAACGCAACTACAGCTACAGGTACCGTCATACTTTATAAAGTAATTTTGAAAATTCCACGCATTAGTGTAGAAGATTCTGAACGACTTAAATTATTAAAAATTATTGAGAAAGGAAAAAGTCTATTTATTCCATTCAGATCGTATGAAACCTATGAATATCCAGAACTCGGAAAATCTAGAAATATAGTTTGGAATTTAAAAATAGCATAAAAATTAGAAAAACCGCGATATGTCATGATAGGTTTACAAAAGAATTTAAAAAATAATATTGGGAAAGATGCAGGTCTTTATATTGACGTTCTCTATACATGGTTAAGTTTTCAATGTATTTTGACTTATTTATAGACAATTTAAATTTTCGATTGATTTATAATCAATTCACTTGTATTATGATTAAGTGCTTCGGAAACTGCTATTATGATTTACTAGTTTTGAATCGAGCTATTTTAAAACTCAGTTCTTGAAGTTGTATAAAGTAAAAATTTTATTTATTTTTTATTCTAAGGCTATGTTAAGGTCTGTGAACAGCATCCCTGTCACTTACTTTGCATCGATCCAAAGTTGCAACTAATTTTGTTGTTATTATATTTCTTCTGGCTCTTTGAATTTGTTTACTAGAATGATTACTGGATTGACCGCTGGGTTCATTATAATTAAGAGCTAAGTCAATATCCATTTCTTCACCAAAATTATGAGTGTCTTTATCACTACGTGACGATAATGATTGAAATTCAACCATCTAAAACATATTTAAATTATTGATGGAGATGTATCAGTAGGATAAAAATTACAGATATCATTTTCATACTTGATTTTCCAAAGAAAACATATGATCAAAAAAATTAAATGAATAATATATATATTTTCTTTAAATATTGATATAAGTGAACAGTGAGTGTTATAAATTGTTTTTATGTATTTGAACTCCTAAAAAAACTAAAAGAAGTTTATTTGGTGTAATAAATATTACTATTTACTATTATATCTTGGGGTGTTTTTTTTTTATCATATTTAATTAATGTTGATTTATAAGTTTATGAAGTTTTATAAGCAAAAAGGGTGTTATATGCATTTTATTAAATTGTTATTTGCCATTTGTTATAAGGTAAAGTAATAATTTATCCTAAATTTAAGAAAAATCATGATAATGTTTATGTAATACATTATCATTTAGTCACAATTAGTACACTATAATTCGTTCTCACAATTTATTTAAAGTTCCCGTAAATTCCGGCATATTCCCGGGTATTGCCCATCCCTGTTAATAACCTTTAATTATATTTTTTTATCATTATTAAAAGAAAAAAAATACTTTATCTTATTCAATATTGAGTATCAATTGAGAAAATATATACAATTTGTTTATAATTATCTCAAGTAAACTTAGCACAAATGGCTTGTCGGAAAAAAAAGCAAGCATACATTATTATTTTAGTGCAAATGGACTGTGCCCTAAGGACTAACGCCTGTTACCCTGGTTCGAACTTCGAATAACACAACAGTTATCTACGTGTTTAGATAACCGTGATATAACGTAATTATTATCAAGATTTGAACTTTTTTATTATTATAGTAATATAAAATGTAAACACACATAACCAAAGCAAAACCAACAAGTCATTATCGACTTTTTTGTAAATTTTGTTGTTAATTAGTAAAAAGTCAAAAACTAGGACAATGATCTATAATAATATTATGTAGATTCAGAGTCGGAAACAACGATTTTTTCAAAATAGAATTCACGTGTCCGCCACCTATAGCCGTACGTATACATAGCGCGATATTGCGCGAGCTCCAACCTGGTTAGATAACCGTGCTATGGACTTACGCCTGTTACCCTGGTACACAGCCATCGAACCACGATCCCCGTCTCGACCGCCCACTATTCATACGGGAACACAGTGAGATTGGCTGGGTCGCACTTTTGTCCATCTACGCCTATTACCCTGATACATGGTTTGCTTCTCGACGGCCCCCTACGTCGTCCGTACGGGAAACCCCGTTTGCGTTGGTAAATATATTATTATTTTTTTGTCCGCTGTCCACTGAAATGCTCGAGCTTTGAACTTGTGTTAAGTGAAGATCGCGTAATTCGTGATTACCAGTTTTAAATTTTGTGCATTATGTATTGACTGACATACGTTAAGGAACTTAACGCGCTCGTAGAGTGGCTTTACTAACTTGGTTTTGTTATATAATCTGGTAAAATTATTAAAAGTTCACATTACACATTTTCAAATTGGGAATACTATCCAATATCGCCTACGGACGCGATGGTCGAAATTGTCACGGATGGCATATGCCAAGAACCTACCTAATAATTTATATTTTGAATATATGTTTGCCAACAGTTGGTACAACAGTATACCAAAGTTATATGTATATTCTTTATTTGACTTAGCTTGTTTTTGTGCACCGTGTTTTCAACTGTATATTAATATTTCACGGTCATCTCTTTTTACAACTGTACCCTTATCGCTTATACACTCACATGCAAGAGTCTACATTTGTTGCCACAGGTAATCTATGCTTTTGGAACTCTACGAAGACGTGTATTACAATGTGCAAATTATATTTTGTAGGACAACTTGTAATAAATAAACAAAACGAATTTAAGTGTTAGTGTTTATTCCCTATGAGGTAGAACGTGAACGTTTTATTTATGGTGGGTAATATTTATTTTTTTCAATTAGATTTTATTCATATCACAATTATATATCGAATTCCTGTAAACAAAATAAAAATATATAAAAATAAAATTATACTTAGTTTTAAGTATTGGTGCTGGTGCGTATCAGATAATTTTAATCTTATAGAAATAACAACACAAATTATTTTTTAAATTCAGTTAAGTTAAAAATCAGAAATTAAAATTTATAACATGACAAATATTGAAAGTTAACATATGGCTTTTTAACGTTATTGAGAAAATGAGTGTACAAATTGCTTGATTTAAACAACGGCTTAATATGAATATATTAAATAATTGATTTTTTCAATTATAGGTATATTTAGTGGCATGAGACAATAATGTGATTTTATATTTTAATAACCTTGTTATTGTACACCCCATATTATCATGCTATTAATACAGATTTATTTATTTTTATTGCATGAACCTACATTTTGTTATATTATATATAAAAAATGTACAACATACATAGTGTACAATTTTCAATTATAACGCGTTAAAAAAATTTGTTTAGGAATAAAATGTAATGGTACTTTTGATATTCATTTTAAGTATATTTTATTTTTATGATTTCATAATAATACTACAATACTGCCGATATGCAATAGCATGACATCATAAATGTATAAAATATCTTAAAAAAACTCCTAATTAAAAATTGAATTTTTAATAATTAATTTTCGGGTCAAACAAGGGAAATAATTTAAAAAATCCAATGAGGTTCCTTTCAATATTTCTTACAAAATAATTATATGTAGGTAGTTCAATCTATATAATCTATTATTGAACCTAGAGGACTTAATGAAAAAACACAATATAATCAATAATCAACATAGTTTTCAATACATTAATAACAAAATGTTGAAAAAAAAATTTACATTTTTCTTCAGTAATTATCTAACTATAACTTAGAAAAAAAAATAATCAAATGTACTAAATTTAAGAAATGGTTGGTTCAACCTTAAAAAAAGTACAAAGCTTGAGCATTGCAGCAGACAGCCGACACAAAAGCTATATTATATAACCGACGGTACGCCAACGGATTTTCCCGTACGGACGACAAAGCAGGCCGTCGAGAAACAACCCGTTTACCAGGGTAACAGACGTAGATGGACAGAAGTGCGATCAAGTCGGGAGGGCCGTATTTTCGCTTATATGAAAAACCTCGAATGCGCTTAATAAAATTAAAATACGTTAAAATATTTGTTTGCGCCTAGTTAAGTTACAATTCAATAAATTTGGAAACATTGCAGTAAAACGTAAATTTCTCGTCCCACTTTCTTCAGACTTCAAACTGACAGAATACAATTTATTGAATTATTCTGATGTGGTTAAAAATTTCTATTTCAGTCTTGCTAAACCCGATGTCGTTGTACAACGCCAAGTTATATTACCAGATATATTTTCATAAAATTTACCTGAATTTAAAACTGTCGATAATAAGTAAATCGTTGAATAAATATAAAATATTCTTAGTTCTTATGTAAATTAAAAAAAGTAGTTTTTGAATGAGCAATATAAAAATGTGATATTTTACAACTAGTTTCATATATATTATATAATTTTATCATAATAGTTATTGTTTATAAAAATTTACTTTTTTAAATAAGGCTGGCAAGGTTAGACTTGTGGGCACCTTCCCCATGTAAATATTGTTTGGTATCTATTTGTATTCCGTATCGTACATGAATAGTACATGGGTAGACAATCGCTAACCTACAAAGTCATTAGTCGTAATTATTAGACCAGACGGAAATTAACACGCCACACATTATCTATATCTATCGTACCTGTCACACGTGTCTCCACTGATTAGTGTCAGATACGAGACTGGTTAGGTACCCATAAACCATTGTAGTAATGTATTATGTTAATCGATGTTTAATTGGCTGACATATAATGTAAGAATGCACTCGACGCAATCAATAATAAATATATTATGATACATTTAGGGATTTAAAAATAAAATTGTATCGTATAACATATTATATACAGGGCCGTGAATTTAATGCAGTTGCTTGTTTTTTTTTTTTTTTTTCTATATTGTGTCATAAAATGAATATGGCCAAAATTTGTTTTGATTTATTTAATGTTGAAATACCAAATCTTATTTCACTTATTTCATGGGTTAGGACATATAAATGCATGTTTTAATGATTTTGGTATAAATGCTATGTATCATTTACATATTTTTTTTCCATCTGTTCTAAATTGACATTAAAATATTAAATATATTTGTGTAAACTATAACTTGTATAGTTTCATGGAAATTATTCTATTTTTACTCAGGTATTTAACTTGTATAATTAACTATAGTACTATTAAAGTTGGTATTAAATTAATTTACTGATATCAACTCGTACATAACGGATGAAAAACTAAAATGAATAAAAAATTATAATGAAAAATAAACATAATAGTTAAATTATTTATTTTTTATTATATTTTTAAAAAATTGGAGAATATTTTGTCAGTTTTCAGTGCATAAATGCTTGCCTATTTAATAGGTTTTAAGTGCATAAATTCATGGCCTTGATTATAAGTGGTTATTAATTTTTACCTACATAAGAACTAAGCTTTACCTATAGGAAACGACTTATAATATTTGACTAAAAAAATAATTTAGTTAATTCCAGTACTTTGTAAGGATTGGTCAAAACTTGTTTCAAACAATAATATTTTGATAATCAGAATTTGTCGATAGATTAAAGATATATGTTATTATCATGGAAGTCAATCATGAATTTTACCTCTTAAAGTCCTAGATAGTAGGCAGGTACAATATCGATGTTAACCACCTAACATATATATATATATATATATATGTATATATCACATTGTCATGGTGTACGGTGATGGGAATCGTTTTTCCTGTAGGTGGGCACCTACCAATGGTGTAGTAGTAGTATTGGCAAAGAAGAAGAAATCTTTCCGACTCTGTGTCGACTACAGGCGTCTCAACGACGTAACCGAATCCGACGCGTCTCCTATGCCAGATTTAAATAAAATGATTAGGCAAATGCGTGGCGCAAAAATTTTCAGTGTTTTTGATTTGCGAATTGGTTACTGGCAAGAAAATTCACGAAAATTCATGGCTTTCCGGACGCCTAGGGGTCTTTTTCAATTCCGAGTCCTTCCTTTCTGTCTGAAAAATAGTCCAATGACTTTCGTGAGACTCATGAACGAGGTCATGAGAGGGTACCAGGATGAATTCATACAAGTTTACCTAGACGATATAGTAATATATTCAAGAAACGAGTATGAACATCAAACCCACTTTGACAAAGTTTTAGAGCGTCTCAAGAGGTTTGGACTTACGTGCAACACAAAAAAATGTAAAATGTAAAGGAGAAGAGACAGGCGAGGGAACGCAACGCGAGTCAACAACACCGGCTCGCCAAGCTACCCGCGCCAGTCTCCGAACCGAAGGCCGCTAGCGCACCACCGGCCCAACCCACACAACCAACAGCGATGGAGGTAGACTCACCGGTGGCCGAGGGACACAACTCCAAGGAGCCGAGTGCGTCCATCAACCAGGCGCAGCAGGTGTTGGTGTAGTGCCAATTGTGGACAAGACGAGAGAAAATAGGCTGAGATGGTTTGAGCATGTGATGAGGTGAGAGGAAACGAACGCATAAAGAGTGGTTATGATGATGACGTTGAAGGGAAAAGACGAAGAGGAAGACCAAAAAAGAGACGGTTGAAGACTATGGAGAATGACATGAGGGCTGTCGGTTTGTGCATAGGAGATGTGATTGACTGAGTGAAGTGGAGGTGTAGAACAAGGATGGCCGACCCCAAATATTTGGGAGGAAGGCGATGCAGAAGAAGAAGAAGAAGAAGAATGATTTTTCTTGAATAAATATCGAGTTTTAAAACAGAATATAATTCACAATTGTTTGGATTGGTTAAAAATTTAGTATTTAACTAAGTAATATATAAGGTATTCATTTCTAAAATCTATATTATGAGTTCCTATATTAAATATTTGACACTCGTCATTTTTTTATCAGACAAACATAAAACAACTTTATCATATACATGTTAAGATACATTTGATTTATATTTAAATGTGACATTTCTAAAGAGCTCACGTTTATCGTAGAAATACTCATACTACGGTTCACACAAATATAATAATAATATTGTTACGGTCTGCTGATATATATGTATTATATTTATAAGTACATTCGTATAATGCATATAGATATTTGTCAGCCTTAATAATAACACCAGATGGAAGTTAAGACGCAACACTTTATCTGCAGCTACCGTACCTGTTGTTGACCAACCCTGGCCTACGCATTTCCAAAATGCCCCACCAGCAGCTGGGATAAATCTATATTATATTATTATGTATGGTATACTAAATAGCGTCGAAACTATAGGATTCATATTGAGCACGTGCTCATTAAACAATGAGACCTGAATACCGACCCTTTGCATTTGGAACCTGATATTATTAGATTTACGTCAACAATATTATTAGTAAAATCAGACACTTGGTTTAATATACCGCATACTGTGTACCAACTACTTGATAACTAAACATGTTTGATTATAATTTTTTAATTTATAAATCACAATTACTTATTACCTCCTGGACCACCTACTGGGAACAGGACGAACTGTATTATTATTCTATATGGTATCATATAGTTGTTAAGATTTAAATAGACATTCAAGCTTTCGAGTTCCCTATGTTTTTTCTTCGTAGTCATGTGGACAGCTGGATATTGGGTGTGATCCCAAATTATTTGATTCTTATTTTTTTATTTTTCGTTATATAAGTTATAAATTTATATAGGATTAATTTGGTTTTACGATGATTTATAATATTATATTTCTTCTTTTAAGTCTATAGACTTTGATCAAAAGAAATTTTGAAAATGTTTAAGTTATATGTACAATAAGTACAATAATATTGAATCGTAATAAATTTTCCATTTTTTTTTTTTTCGAAGTACAGTAAATGTACAACACAAGGATTTCTTTCGATGATGTATGTCGGACGACAATGTGCGTATGGTATGTACTTTGTGTGTATCGGATAAATACGATTCCTTATATTTTTCTTTTTCTTTGAACACCATTCCGTATGGCCTATTGTTCATTAAAATATAAGGTACCTTATGAAATTGGGTAGAAATTGATAACTATTATTTTTTTACAATTGAAATAAAAAAAAATTGAAAATTTTTTTTTAATGTGCGATCAGAAATAATAAAATAAAATAATTTAAGTACTACAGATAATGTTTATATCTGAGTGACGTGAGTTTCGTACCTGGTACGTAATATAAAATATTTTATTATAATGATGTTTTAATACTCAATATAATGACTGCAGAGGTACTTTTTGTATACAATTGTGAATATTTTAATGTATTTTATGTATGTGTAAAAATGTATGATGAAACAACTTATCCACTCACCCACACTATAAAATACCAATCAAACGATTTACAAAACTGAACTCGAGTAGTGGGGAGAAACCGGCTGACTATGGTCCCTACTCACTCAAGAACGTCCACCTGCATTCTTGTGCACTATATAAACCATAAGTTGTATTGTAGACCTGGCCAGTGTTATTCAGTCGCTCTTATTACAACACCAAAATCTTAAGGCGTATCTTCAGCTATCGTATTAACAACGTCAACGTGAATATACTGGACCTGTGTCATTCAGTCGCTCACATTATAACATCAAAGTCTTTCAAAGTTTCTTCAGCTTTCGTATAAACTAGGTCAACGTGAGTACACTTAGAAATTGTATTATAATTAAATATCCAAACAATAATTCTACATCTCCCGCTAATCGCATCACGTATGACGTTAGATTTCATATTTTTACTTGCTATTGATTTCTTTTAGAGATATTTTTTTCATGCGTACAAATATTGAATGTTAAGCAAATGACATCTAGACAAACAATTCATACCATGTATGATGTTATATTTTATATTATTTCTTGCAATTTATTTTCTGTATAAGGTGTCTTAGGAGTTATTTTAATCTTAGAAAAGGGTTGTCACCTCACGGTCGAGGGAGGTATAACAATAACAAATTAAATATTGTAACGATTTTATTGAATTGTTGTTCAATAATCATAGCTACAGTCTTAGAGACGTTAGTTTACTAAAAACATGTGTTGCATAGAGTACTTTATCTTCCTTGTTACGATTTAACCACTTCAAATCAGTGTAGCTCGATAGTTTTGCATCGGAAATCATTTGTTCGACGAATAAGTTCATGGACGGCCTCGGCCTATTTTTCTTTAAATGATCCGTTTTATTATATTGTAATATAGTTCATTTTCGTGGCTCAAAATGTGACTAATATGGTTCCATCGTCTTACTATGACGATTACGAGTAGCTCTCTGTATTTTCAATTTTTTTTTACAAAAAAAAAAAAAAAACGATTTTCAAGTATACTTTAGAAGTATGTATTCGTTAAATATATAATTTTGTTAAAAAAATAAATTAATCTTTTTCATTGTTTGATGAATACTGAAACACAGCATTGATTAATTCGACGGATGGATAATAACAAAAAACAAAAACAAAAAAATTAACATTGAACAACAATTATTTAATCAAGTATGTTAAAAAAAAATTAAATTTTAAGAAACTATTTTTAATAAGAAATTATACGATATTTTCCTAGTAAAAGCATTATAGTTATTAACTCTATTGCACTTATTTTTATATATTTATTTTGTTTTAGGGCAATCTTCACAAAGATCATTATGATGTTCAAAATGTAAGTAAATAATATTCATTAATAATTCCAAATATTATCCATGAAACAACACTTATTGATACAGTCCAGCTTATATTGTAATATGTTTGGTAATACGAGTATCATATCAAATGATTAACAAATATTCATTAATATCTTACAGTATTATATGTAAAAATTGTTTTATAATCCATAAATCTATAAAATAATTTAAATGTTTATTTATCTAAATATAATTCGATAGTTAACCTTAGTCGTTTATTGAACAATATATCAATTTATGGAATAATATAGTTATATAATTCTTGTCTCATACAATTATGATACGTTTCAGACTTTTCTCGATGTGCTTCTTGACATTTGTATGTATGGATTTGTATGCGGAAGCTGACCATTCAACCGAGGACGTTGAATACATCAACTATGTTTTCGGTAACATATTTTTACTTAGTTAATGTACATTGTCAATTTATACTCATTTATTTGATTTTTAAAACAAATTGCTAATTGTGTTAATATTATTTACATTAAATTCGATAAAATTATTATTAATATTTACAAAATTATCCCAAGTACGAGGATTAATATCTAGTATTCTGATTTATTTTAAGAATTTACTTTTCAATGCGAAATTAACTTTTACATAAAGTGTTCAACAAATTTTAAAATCAAGATTTAAACTTTAAAGAGTAGAAACTAAATATTTTACTTATAAATTAATAATTTATTTTTTTTTCTATTCATTAGATTGGAATACACGCATAAAAGTATGTAGCTCTGCCCTTGCAGATATGTTACACGCAGCATGTCATGGAGTGTATAATGATGACTTAGATGAAGACGGAACTGGCAGAAAAGGTGCGTAAATAATTTGTTTAAAAATTGTAATTGAATTTACATTAATACGAGCATTTAAATCATGAATATTATACGATGCGACAAGGGATTGATGCCATTGATCCGAGACTAATTAATACGGTTAAATATTTTATGGTGGACAATGAGAATCAATTAGAAATAATGTCATGCAGGAGTTCTAAACAAGTATTTCGTAGATGATTTTGAAAAAAATAGTATGCCAACAATTATTAAAAAAATTATTTCAGGGTAAAATATTTAATGTTGAAGGGGTTACTAAAATATTTTAATGTAATTATTGTGTGTGTGCCTATGAATGACAATTTTTAAAGAACTGAATGTACTATCCTAACTTAGTGATTTAATTGTAGGCAAACTTTTCGATTTTAATTTTAGCTCGATTTAACAGTATTATAATATACGTATATTCATTTCCAGTACCTATAAAATCATTGAAACAACGAGTAGCAGAAGGTCCAGCAACGCAATGTTGTCTCAAATTTTGTCCGGTTTACCTTATGAAATCGTATTGTAAAGATCCGCGGTATGTAAAAAGTTTATTTGTTACCAACTAATTAAAATATTCGAAACATACATGTCTATAAATAATTAATTTTATAATAATATATATTAATAATGGTAAATTGATCGAGAAAGCAAACAATTTAGAATTAGAAACACCAAATTACGAAATACGAGCGAAAATCAGTTGCGATATTTTTCTTATTCCAAATTTTCTTAATAAATGGATTTAAGAATAAAATATAGAAATAATAATTATTATATGTATTTATAAAATAATCAGATAGACTTATCAAGGAAAAATTTAAACAAATTATAATAATTATAATTTGTTTAAATTTTAATTAACCACAATTATTACGGTTTCATTTTCGAAAAAATGTTAGTATAAATTAAATTTTATAGAAAATATTATATTTTATTTTAAACGGACGGAAAACCAACAGGAAATGCCTGTATATACAAATGACAATAAAGTCATTAAAAATTAAACTATATTTTTCAGTATCACTGAAGAACATTTAATTGTTAAAAAAAGAAAACAAAACAAATGGAACCATCATAGGTTCATGGAAAACGTGATACTACCAGGCCAATTCAACCAAAATCACAACTCTCCATGATGAATGGAGATGAACTGATTTATCTCTACACCATTTCGATTCATTATTTATGTTTATATCATTTCTTACATAATATTTAAAAACAATATTTCTTATAACTATTAATATTATTAAATTATCATTTTTTCAGTTATTTCAATTAAAATGTATTATTTATTATTATTATAACTTTTAATTATATTATTATGAATAAAAAATATTAATTTGTATGTGAATTTTTTTCAAAATATTTACTTACTTAATTTATGCAACAAAATGAATTATCATAAATGGCTTTGTTTATACTTGAAATGTTGTTACTTCAATATGGACAATTGCTATACTAGTCAATGCTGCTTTTCAAATATTGAATTTTTATGTCTTAACAAAGTTTTTTTTTTATTGTCATATTTATTTTTATTTGTACATTCTGTATGTGTCTGGGTTTGAGTATCGTTATGTATGTTTGAAAATATATCTATGATAAAAGTTAATATCAGGATAAGTTTATACGTGATAGGTACGTAAATATCCCACGTAAAAAACGTACTCAATGAATATAATGTACAATACGCTTTGTTTTTGAGATTAACTCTTAGAAAATTTAAAATACTTCCTATATCAAATATTAAGATTTTTATTTTTATACTTGGTAAAAATTGTAACGTCACAGAATTTTCAGCTCAGAGCGTGAATGTGCAGTGTATGGATTTAGAATCGTCTAGTTTAAATCCTCATTCTTTGTACTACGACGAAAGAATCGAAAGAAATCCTATTCAATAGTTTGATCCATTTATTTACCTAGTATTTGAGTAGGTATATTATGTATAAATTCATAATTTATAGTTAATAAATTAATAATAATGAAACTAATAAAAAATAACAAATAATAAAACTACTGACAAATAATAAAAAATCTTTTGTATTCGAGAATAACAATGATATTTGATAATCAAGTGTAATGCAAGTAATCGCTTTATCAGAATTTTGTTTGACTGATCCCAAAAGTTGAATTCCATAGGACCAAATAGGTTTGACGAGTACCTTGTAGATGAGAATTGTATTATGCAGTGTGACATGTTTGGATGACAGGATGAGGCGTAGCTGTCTTAGACGATTGTACTAGTCGTTTGTTACGTATATGGGCTGCCCATGAGAGTCCGCAGTCTAGATACATAGGTCTATATCTAGTGGTATAATCCTGAGCTTTAAAACCTAGTTCGCCTGAAAAATCAAGCCCATGATCAATACAAATCTTCACTTACCTTAGTTGAATACCGCTCTTTTTCCGTTCTCCGTGCTCGTTTCAAATTTATGTCTAAAGAAAGATGGAGACTATTTCAGTTGTTTTAATAACAATAATTATAATTGTCATTATATATTTTGTTATTAAAACAAATGTGTACAGTTCTAAATATAAATTTCGGCAGCCCCTGAGAATGGTGCCCTAGGCGATTACCTGAGCCTTACCCTCTCGCCGGCCCTGTGCGCATGGTTAACGATAGGCTTTAAAAACGTTTTAATAACGCTAACACTGATGTGTAAATTGTGTAATGTAAAACCAACTATTTTCAAATGTTTCCATAAATGATGTTCTATTTTTGAATGTTAAATGGATGCCGGCTGATCTTCATTATTTAGTGTAATTTTAGTAACAAATTATTATAATACAAAGTTTTATTTACGGTCATGATACTAATATTTAATTTATTAAATAAAATTAATTTCATTATTGTTCACACTTAAGTATAATCTTATGTATTCAAAAATTAATCATTATTTTTTAATTCTAATAAAGCGATTACTTGCATTATACTTGATTATCAAATATCTTTGTTATTCTCGAATATAAAAGATTTTTTATTATTTATTAGTTTCATTATTATTAATTTATTAACTATTAATTATGACTTAATACATAATTTACCTACTCAAATACTAGGTAAATAAATGGATCAAACTATTGAATAGGATTTCTTTGGATTCTTTCGTCTTAGTACAAAGAATGAGGATTTAAACTAGACGATTCAAAATCCATAAACTGCACTTTCACGCTCTGACCTGAAAATTCTGTGACGTTACAATATTTTACCAAGTATAAAAATAAAAATCTTAATATCTAATATAGGAAGTATTTTAAATTTTCTAACAGTTAATTTCAAAAACAAAGCGTATTGTACATTATATTCATTGAGTACGTTTTTTACGTGGGATATTTACGTACCAATAACGTATAAACTAATCCTGATATTAACTTTTATCTCAGATATATTTTCAACCATACATTACGATACTCAAACCCAGACACATACAGAATGTACAAATAAAAATAAATATGACAATAAAAAAAAAACTTTGTTAAGACATATAAAAATTCAATATTTGAAAAGCAGTATTCACTACCCACATAGCATGTCAACATTTAATCAAAGTTATATAAAGATGCATTTCTTAATGTTGATCATTATTTAAATGTTAATTTAAGATGAATTAGATGTGTATTAATCTTTACTGAATGTTGTATAAAGGTGAAATGAAATGGAATCATATATTAAGGAATGATTAACATTAAATATTGATTTAGTATTAAAAATATAATGCTAACTAAATCTTTAAATAAACAATAAAATGTATTAATTAATTATTACATAAATCTTCATCAAAATAAATCAAACCTTAATATGATCTTAAACAAATAATTAAACATTGAGGTACATTTACCAGAATGGCGTATATATATATATGTATATATATATATAAACTCATATATTGGAAGATAGTTCATATCTTTTAGACATTTATTTTTTAATTTTTTTACTTTAAATTTTATAATATTCTTACCTATAATCCATTATACTACCTAAAACACATAGCTAATAAATTTTGTGACAAAAATGTAATGAATTGCATAATATAACTAACAAAGTACTTGCAATTTTAGTTACATACAATTGGAAATAATCCCAGATTGGTTTATATTTAATAAAAAATTCTAGGGATTGTAGGGAGTAAAAATAACAAATAAATAAACTCATTAATATCTTTTATATATTATTAAAAATTTCTTTGGAACTATTAAATACAGTATACATATTTAATTCATCATCTTTTGTAATTGGACATTTGGACATTTTTTTTTTTTAATGTTGAATGAAGCCTGAATGAGAGCATTTTTAATATACTTTTCAGAATCGTCAGTAGCATTATCATAGTTGAATTTGTTTAATATTTTTACAGAACCTAGGAATAAAAGGAAAAAAAATGAACAAAATATTATTTAATATTTTTATAATAATAATATATGAACAAAATAAATGTTAATTAATTTTCAATAAGGTTTTTACAATAATTTTATTAAAGGTGTTTAAATATAGGCGCAATTAAGTGATGGCTAGGGGGGCTTAGCTAAATATTGGTCTAACTAATTAATTAAAAATTATTACAATTACCAAATATTAGTTTTGATATCATAAGATTAGAAAAACATTTTTTTGTGTTCCCTCGACCATTGAACGAATATAACTTTAAAAGTTCATCAGAGAACAACAACTGCATCACTCTTCTAATATATATTTGTACTGTTTTCCTACCAAGTCCAATTAGTTTTTTTGTCTAAAACAATATATTTAAAAATTACTATGAAAATCATAAAATAAAAAAAACTTACTAACAATTTGTATTATTCTTTATTCGACACCAATTGTTCCTCGATATCATTTAGAGTATTTAGATCTTGAATTAGGAAAAGACAATTTAGGTTAGTGTAATCTATAATATCATTATCATTTGTATTTGTGTTTGAATTTTCTGTACTTCTTGAACTTTATTCAATTAACAAATCTATTTTTTCATCCAAATTTCTAATGCAGTGTTTTAAAATAATTAAGCTATGTAAAACTGTATCTTTAAACTGATCATCTGTAACAATCAACATTTTAATATCATTTACAATGGATAAATTTGGTATAACAATATAACCAATGTATTTTAAGTACATTTATTGATTAAGAATAATGATTTGATAAAAAAAATATTAAAAAAGTAATAGGTGAATAAACTATATTATGTTTTACTGTTTAAGATGGTTGATATCTAAATAATATCTATATAATTAATAAAAATTAATTCCAATATATTAAAGATTAAACAAATAATACATTTAATTATTTTTATATGATTCTATAAAAAATATATAATTTAAATATAGCTTAAATATATGAGATTCTTTTAAATAATTTGCATTGGTTTTGCATGCATACAATTAAAAGAAAAACTAAAACAACATTTTGTAATAGTAGTTATAATAAAATAATTAATATCAACATATTTATAAACACATAAATTACAATTACCTTTTTTTGACATTTTTGAATTTGAGTTAGTTGTAGATTTTTTGTCCAATTTTTTTATTACTGTTAACAGAAATGAAAGATATTAAAATTGAAAGAAATTATTTATAAATAATTAATATTATTAACTGACCAGAAGTTGCTTCTGTAGTGTTTTTGATATCAGAAAATAAACATCTTTTTATATCTTGAAAACTAAATTGAGATATAAAGTTTATGATAAAATAGTAGATAATCATGAATGATATACATACTTATTGCAGATGGAGACGATCCAAGCAGATTTACATTTTGGTTATTAGGAGACTGTTTTTCTAATATGAAACAAAACATAACTTTATTATAATAACTATATAAAAATATCATAACAAATTGAAAACAAATCTAAAATTACCAGAAAATAATGATGATCTCTTATCGGAAAGTTTTAAAGGAGAAATCAAGGGAGAAATTATAGTCCTTGCATCGCACATAATGATCGGTTTTGTTTCTGAAAATATATAAGATTAAGACATCTTTACTACTGTTAAATATAATAGTTTTTAAAATCTTTTAAGTAAATAGGTAATAGCTATTACAGATATAAAAAAAAAAAAAAATGTAATATTTTAAAAGTTGATACTTAATATTAAATTCTTACCAAGTGAACCAATGATGGAGGTCTTTAATGGAGACCATCCATTAGATCGACACTGAATACCCCTACTGTTGTTTGACTTAACAATTTGTTTTGGTAAATTTTTTTAAATCGAGGTTCTGAGTCTAACGAATAAATCAAATTGTATTTATTATTATTTACACGAAAATGGGTACATAAATTAAAACATTATTTTGCTTAATTACAACTAACTAAAAACAAATAAATCATTTACCTGAATCATAACACGGAATGGCATTTTTGCTCAACATGGGTGTATCAGATTGTTCACAGTCTACAATCAAAATAGGTACCTACTTGATAAAACTATGATGTTAACATAAATTAATATCTAGGTAATACATTATATTATAGGTAAATTAATTTAATTGTTATAACATTTATAATTAAAAAAATACCATCTACCCTATGCAGGTATGAACAACTCAAAGACACTAGAGCAGGGGTGGCCAAACTTTAAAGACTTGTGATCGACTTCTGAGTTTTTCTAGGTTGTTACGATTGACCTAATATAAAATTAAAAAAAAAATTGTTTGTAACTAACAAAAATTTATTTTATATACATCCATTTTATATAATTCCTTTATTTATTTGGTTTAAAATATTAATAAGTAATAATAACTTTAATTTAATAATTTTACATAACACGTATTTTAATAAATATTTTATCAATTTATACGAAGCGATAAATATTATTATTTCAATACGGAATATGCATTAGAATATGTACAACATATCTACATAGCTTTTCGATTTCAATGTATAATTTCGTTTTACATAGTTATTTAATACTATATATTATTACCATATAGGTATATTCTTTATTAGTAGTTATTATTTTAATTTTTTATTTGTGGGTTAAACAAAGATATAAAAATTTATAGAAAATAAATAAATATTTTAACTCTATTGTAAAAGAATTCGAAAAAATTTGAAAGGAAGTCGCGATCGACTCAAACTCATGTCACGATCGACCTTTTGGCCACCCCTGCACTAGAGAGTAGGCCAATTTAAAATATATTTAACTTTAAAATATGGTAAGCTAGAGCAAAGAAAGCAAAAAAATAAGGTCATTCAAATTTATAATGCAGATTTAGCAATGTCGATATAGTCTATAGATAGGTATATATATATTTAGACATTTAATAATTTAGCTGCAGTTCAATACTACATAAGTGTATATCTAAATTTTACAATCAAAGTAAAAATATAATGTACAGATAAATGCTAAAATTGTATGATATATATTGAATGTAAATAAATTGAAAATGTAGACCAAAAAGTTATGCGGGCCCGAGGGCTGCTAGTTGCCCATTCCTGCCCTGTAGGTATTATTATTTAGTCTAAACATTATATGTTAAAACTTACCAGATTCTGAGAGTAAATGAATTTTAATTTTTCTTTTCTTATTTAACTTATCATCTTCCATTGAAGACAGGTCGGATTTACATTTTGCGATATTACACTTTTTTTGAGCCTTTGAAATGTTGTCTAGAAACATTCAAAATTATATTATACAATTATATAGTATATTACTAAGTAAATGGGAAAGTATAAGTTATCATAAGTATATATACGCCATATGACTTGAGCTTATCCCCTTTGTGAGGGTGAATGAGCACTACCGATACCCCCTATAAATGTACAACACCTATTAAGTAAGTAGGTATGTAGTATAAAAAAAAATAGTTTGCAATAATAATGCTTACCGATATTACTAGCCAAACATCGGGCTTCATAAAAAGAGAAATCATGTTTATTCGGTCGTGTTTTATTAATAACAGCCATTTTAATATCTTTGATATTTGAAGTTTTTGGCCAAGCACAATTTCCCTCTTTTCGATACCATAGTGAAGGAACGACTTGCACAGTATCGTCCAACGTGAAATGCACCACACACCACACTATTTTATATATCTCCAGTCTAGACAACAATAGGTGGGTAAACATAATTGAAAATATATTTTAAAAAAATTGCATAATACCATTGATTATAAATACTAGTATTTATAATCAATGATAATACTCATTATTCACAAGTCACAATAATAAATATAAAAACGTGTATACGTGAAGACTTCAAGACGGACATGTACATGAAGTGTCACGATTGCCACAATTCGACGAAACAGACAAGAAAAAAAAAACGACGGCCACAATGCGAGAAATTTGTTGGTGTGTACGTGAATATTAGGAATTAGAAATAATAATAATACCCAAATTATTATTGACATATGTTATCACGGCTACAACACGATTGAGCATAAAACACCTTTTTTGCGACACGATTGAGCATAAATTGTCGGCGTATCAAAGGTAATTGAAATACAAAAGAAAACCAACACGATTGAGCATAAAAAACTCTGCAACGTTGCCATTTTCAATTTTGAACTGTATTGTATAAAAACATTTATTTAAATAATTATTGTTAATAACAGTATATATACTTAGATCTTTTTGATAAATTAAATTGATACTCCTTGGTATCTGTTTCCAAGTTTACTTAAATATGTTAATAAAGATTCCGTATTCTTACGATTTAAATACTGGTTGTAGGCTTGAATATTAAATTCAATTTTTTTTATTTCTTTTGCGGATTGTAATTTTCCAGGCTTGTGTCGAATTGAATTGATCTTAGTCGACGTTTCCGCTTGTGTTTCCATCAATACCCTAACGACTGCATGAACATGAGGGTGAGGTGAATAAAACTGCGAATTGTACGTGCGATGAAAGCTTTCAGCTGCATTGGTCGTTCTAAAAAAAAATTAAATAAAACAATACAAATTAGTAAAAAGTTTTTATAATAAGTTTTAAAAAATATTGTAAAAACCTTGGGTTTAGCGAAGGAATTTCCGCCCAAATATTTGGAGGAAACTGGCAGTGATCTTCAATATAGTTGTGTAGAATGTAATCAGAAAATATAAAACCTTCATCATTTGGACAAATTGATATTAAGGGGGCTGGAAGTGCTTATTTAATAAGGGGTAAAATTTAGGCAATTTGTTATCACGTCGTCACCGCCCGATGTATTTGTGTTAGTCGTAAATGATTATTAGTGTGAGTGCGGTTCATAACCTGTACCGCCACCTTCCTCTTTGTCATAGTCACATCATTATCACAATGTTATTTATAGTTTTATTTCCATTTTATAATAATAATGTGTATCCGCTATCGCATTGAACTATTATATTTCGTTGTAGGTACATAATACGTAATACATTTATACATATTATACGCGTCATTGCTGCGGTCGCGCATTTTTACAAAAGTGGCTGTTGTTATAAAAAAAAATAGACTAGCCGACTATTATAATAATTAATAACCAATAAATATTAATAAATAATAAATTATTAATTTAAGTTATTTTGCCTGGTAAATTCAAAATTGTGAACTTTGGTTTTCGTTGAAATTTACAGTCCCTACCGTAAAAATTGTATTATTGACAACAAAATAAGGAAATAAAATAATATTAGTTTTACTAATTATTTACCATTAAAAATTACCTTGTAGCAGCAGTACCATGAAAATACTCTGATTGGTATAAAACTGAGATTACACTATTTTTCCTGAAAGTGGTTTTTCGTAATTTACAAATTTTCCCAAAATTGGATGCAGTTAACCTTTTGGACCTCTCTTTTTTCCATTCCACACAATTCGCCTGTTCAACTGTTCGACGCTGTAATTCGTCAATTTCAACCATATTTAATTTCAAATTTGTCAACAACTCTAATTTTTTTTCTTCAAAATCTTCACGCGACATAGGTAACGTCTGACAACCTAATTCATCATTCATCAATTGTTATTGACATGGTGAATTAAACTATTAGCGTGATAAGCTACCAAGTTTATAGCTGCCATTAAATCATTCCATACACCACATTTTTGTAAGTCAGGGACAAAATTATTTTCATTTGCTTTTATATCCACACAGAAATATCTGAACAAAATTACAATTTTAGACTGTTTTATCGGGTACACAAATTAATTCAGTATAATGCTTACCTATCACATCTATCATGGCATCCAAATACATGAAAAAGTCCATTCAAAATATCATTTTTCAGTAACTTTACTTTTTCATTGAGTGAAATATTCATTTCTTTTCTATATTGTATAGCCTTCGTCACAGCAAATCTGTAAGTAAGTAATATTACAGTAATATTACTTAGTAAGTAATATAACATAAATTAAGAGTTATAATCATTTCTAGTACTGTTTTTAACTTTTAAGTGTTTACTTACCTTAACCTCAATAAATTAGCTTTTATTTTGGTTCTAATATACCCAGGAACAACATTATCAGATGAACACTTTCTTTGTGTAGAAATTTGTCTAATACGACATGGCATATTTAAAGTTGCGGAAAATTGCTCAAGACTTGAAAAACCTTGTCCAGTAAGTATCTTGTATTTATACAAGATACTACCATTGCCAAGTTAATAGGGATGGTTTCTTTTGGACACTCTGTACCAACAATTTCTTCTTTGTTACATATTTTACATTTAAAAACAAACTCACTATAAAATCCTGAACGAGTTTCTTTTATCAATTTTAAATCTGAAAAAGTACAGCTAAATGATTCATGCTTTATTTTAGAAATAGTGTCGAAAACATATTGCATATCTACAATGCGTCTGCCATGAATTAAGCATACCCTAAAAATCTGTAAAAAATTTAATGTACAATTTTAGAAACCATGTGGTAGTTAAAAAATATAATAAATGCTTTGAAACACGGCCGTATACTCTTATCATAATTAAATTATATTTTAATTTTGATTAGATTTATCTTAGAAAAAATAAATGTAATATACATATTTTATAACTCGCTCATCTTTTGGTTCTTTTTCATTTTTACGGTCAAATATGACTGATCGATCAGATGAATCTAACATATTCATATGTGATGACTCTACGGTCTCTACGTTATTACTTTCACATCCATTATCATCGTTTATTTCTTCACTAAATAATAAAATCATTATAAATAATTACCGGGTATTAATAATTAACAACTTTATTAGGATTTTAATCGAAAAATTCGGTATTTTACGTTAAAATAATGATTTTCGTTAAAATTTGAACTTTAAACTTTAAATGCAAATGTCAATATTAATTTGGATCAAAATATTAAAAACTAATTTATGAACGTAAAATAGCTATATGTAGGACAAAAATTTGAGTACTTCTAGTGGCTCAATATAAAAAATTTAAAAATGTATGAATGCATAAAGAAGTTTACTTTGCATCGGTTGGAGCAATTTTTCAATTTTAGTAAATTCTTGACAATGAATAAACATGAATAATTTTTAAAATTTGTAAATTTGTAAAGTTAAGTATATTAAAAAATATTAAAAATGTGCTCTAATCGATACAAAGTAAACTTGTTTACCAATCCAAGCATCTTAACATATTTTAAAAAATTAAACAACTTCTAGTACCAAAATTTTTGTCAGCCACATAGGTCGTTTTAATAAAAATTGATTGGGTTTGCAACGTCCTTTATAAAAATATAAATTTTATATATTACTTTATTAATAATAACAAACTGAATTATGTAAATACGAACATTGTAGAACTACTCTGGTCTAGAATATTGTCATTGCTATGTGGTTGATATTGCGGTGTCGAAGAATCAGAGTTTTCCTGCATAGCCACGCATAAAAACACAGAAAAATGTTTAAAATAAAAACTAAAAATAACATTCAAAGAATACAAATAATTACAATTTAACTTACTGTATTATGTATGCAATTTAAACGCCATTTGTGTATCGCTTCTATATGTCCTTTTTGTTTTTTTAATTTGGACAATCTAACTCTCTTTTTTTTTTCTTGTTACTAGATCGTTTTCCATTGTACAAATCAATTAAAAAATGTTTATTTGAAAAGAAAACGCTATTCAATTAAATAATTTTATAAGTAAAAAAAACTTATTTTATTTTTTAATTGTTTATTCATTAGCTCACCGCACAGAAAAAAAAATATAAAAAAAAATAATAATTTGGCGCCAGTGAACCGTGTTCATAGAATAGCCGGTGATCGTCGATAACGACTTTTCGTAATCGTATTGATATAAATAGTTTGTGACGAGAGGGAACCACATCCGCACGCACACGAGCAAGTCACCAAATGTCGCGCACGGCGTCGCTTACGAACGGAGATTATTTGTTGAAAGCATGTACTTTTTGTCCACTGTACCGATGTAACTACTTATGCGATAAGAAATCTGAAAACACTTTTGAATTTGTTATGAAGTTTACTTGCGATCGATCATCCCATTTTTTTGATTTTTTTTTTTTAATTCGGTTTATTCACTGTTTAAAAATTCAAAAATTGTTAGTTTTTAAATCAAATGTAAGGGGGGGATAAGAGCCAAAATTTAAAAAAATGCGATGATCGATCACAAATAAACTTCATAACGAATAAAAATATGTTTTCAGATTTCTTATCGCAAAAGTAGTTACATCAGTACAATGGACAAAAGTTGGCATGTTTTCGTCAATAAAACGATCGGTTTTGAATCCCCTTAACTAGTGAAATGCATCAACTACTTCTTCTGGGGAAATAAACGCCAAACCAAAAAACATTTTCAACCATTTCCCTAGTTCATTACTGTTGTCCATATATGCTATTCTGAGAGAAGGTTCGCCAATAATCTACAAACAAATTATTATATTTTAGTAAAAAAGTACTATATTATATAATTGTTTCTTACTTTTTTCCACCATGATTGTCCTAAATGAAATCTACATCCAATTATTTTAATATTGCCAAACACGTCTGTAATTGCCTGATGAGCTCCAATTTCAAAATCAACATGAAATGTGTTAATTTGTAAATTTTTTTCGCATAATTTCAAACATAAATTATTTAAAAATGTCCACATTTTAATATAAGTAGACCTAGTTTTATTTTGTAAAAAAAAGTAAACAAGTGGTAAGTAGTATCCATTTTTATATCCGTGTATTGTGTACAATTGAATAAAATATTTTGGAGCATAATTGAATGTGCCATCGCCAAAATACTCAGTACAATTATTTGCCATAAATTGTATATTTTGTTCCGTAGTTAAACATACAAAATTATCATCAGTCGGCATGTAAATGAATTGTTGACCCTTATATTTAAAACATTCTTCATTTTTTAAGTTACTTAATTGATAAATTGCTTCATCCAAAGAAGTTGGTAATTTAGGATAGGTCTTTTTCCGTTTATCATACATTGCTTTCCGTACATTTGTTACATTTTGATTGTTTAAATTTGATGTTGAAGATGAATTTAAAAGTTCGGTGCGAATAATTTTAAGTGGCCGTGTGAAAATTGATTCTTCAGCTTTTCTTTTGCAATTTTCTCTTAAAACTTGTGTTTCTATTTTCTCAATAGAATTTTGATCGTGATTGTGTTGTCCAGCAGTTTCAATCACTTTACGTTTATCTAAACCTGAGAATATTATTGCCGAACATTTATTATTTGTACACCTCCATCTCAAAAGATTGTCTTTTTTTCGCTCTCCGATCAATTTATATTTATATAAATTAACTAGGGCCAATTCTTTGCCTCTTTCCGATAAAATAATTGTTATATCCATATTTAAAAAAAAATAAAAAAACGCACTAAGTATACACGCACTATACACTATACAGGTGATCGAACACTGATATTATTTCTATAATAATTTTGGAATCGTATCTTAATTATCTTATATTTCCCCCCGATGCTAAATGTTTAAAACGTTGTTTTACTCCGGAACTAATTTATTAATCGATAACATTGTCGATAAAGTCGATAAAGCTCACGACTCGCGTCAGATATCATAATAATTGGTGTAATAATACGTGAAAAAATAAATTACAAAATTTCGGCAATGTGAATGTGGCAACATCGCATAAAATATACTATGCTCAATCGTTTTATGCTCAATCGTGCTTTACCGGTTATCACTATCTATATAATAATATATTATAACCGTCGACCGTCTGTTTGGGGAAAAACGTTATGCGAGTACCTGGTATATACAGAATTAATATTATTAATATTTTACTAATAGATAATTATAGCCGGTTTATGGCTGGCGGAAGACGGGGGCTACCACGCACGGACCAGTGTCTCTCATGTTTATGCCTATGAACGTAATTGATCGTACCATAGATTAAAATGTATATTATGCTTTATGGCATAACTTATAAGTATTAATTATTTACCCAAGTTATATTTGTTATTAAATAATTTTCTTCTTCTTCTTCTTCTACTTCGCCTTCCTCCCAACTATATGGGGTCGGCCACCCTTGTCCTACACCTCCACTTTACTATTAAATAATTTTATAATTTATAAATAAAACATGAGTAACTCACAGATACGAAGCGGAGACGTATCTAAATGAGCTAGCAGAGATAAGTGCTATAAATGCAATGGAATATGAATTAGAAAGCATAGAACCATTGCATAGCACTCGCGATATTATTGATATTATTCCAGTTGTTCAAAAACCAGATACGTTACAAGAAGGTATTATTAATATTTTAATTAAAAAAAATTGTAGAGATGTTACGAACTCCGTTTAGTACGTTCGGTTTGACCTAAAAAATCAGGGTTCGTAACATTACTAAAAAAATTATGATAAATATTAAATAATAAAATAAATTATTGACTGTCAACAGTGTTAATAAATATTATACTTATATATTTAGTCTCAATTCACAATAATATAACTATTCTTGCATCGTCGTCGACGATAAACCATTCCTGGGAAAAAACCAATTTTTGCTAACCTAACCAATTATCTTAACCAATAATTATTGTTATCATGATAGGCTTACAAATTACAATAAATTTAATCGATGTACCATTATTTATAAAAACTAACTAAATGTATTATAGTTATGTATAATATAAAATAATAATTTAATTAATTAATTTTTATTTATTCTTATTTCTTTTACATGTTAAATTATATAAGATTCAGATTGTTCACTTGAAGTAAATAGTACAATTATGACCGATTATAGTTCTGAATGTACAGATGAAGATATTTTTACCGGTGATATCGATAATTCACCTCATATTAAATTGGCACAGTGGGCAATACAACATAACATTATACTAACTGCAACTTCTGCTTTATTGAAAATTATAAATTCTTGTTACGATCACACAATACCTACTGATGGTCGAACATTACTAAAAACTGACATTTCAAATAAAACTGCTATAGCATTAAAAAATATTTCACCTGGTCAATATTATCATTTCGGTATTTATAATGGGATTAAAAATCATTACGTCAAAGACGATCAAAGTGAATTAAAATTAGTTATAGGTATAGACGGATTACCTTTAACCAAGAGTTCTAAAAGTACATTTTGGCCAATATTATGTTATGTTAGACCATACCATAACGCTGTGTTCCCCATTGGGATTTATTGGGGAAATGACAAGCCAAGTGATAGTAATAATTTTTTAAATGATTTTTATAATGAAATTATGGAATTAATAAGTTCCGGAATCGACATAAAAAATCAATCGGGAGTATTAATAAAAAATAAGAATAATAATAATAATAAATAAATTTCAATGCAATGATAGATATCATTGTATACGAATAACGATTCTGAACGGAGTTAATATGTTTGTCTAGGATATAATACATTGTTATTTATAAATATTGTAAAAAGTATATTTTATTTTGAAACAATAAACTTATTTTTCAATTAGGATGGGTTGGCAGTTGCATACAGCGATATAGTTTGTCAGTCTAGAACATTCTACATTATATTATATTTTACATGTAATTTTATGTCAATATTCGATGTTCAAACGCTTATAAAAAAAGTTGTACCTATGGATTTTAATAATTTTTGAATGACATTAAAAACTACTACTGTGGAATCTTCGATTAAATTTTCAAGTATTTTATAGTAGCCAAATTTTTTTTATCACCGATTATAAAAATAAAATGTAAAAAAATCGAATATTTTAAATGCCTATAAGTGGCTTAAAAATCATAATATTTTGAAAAAAATATGACATAAAGTAAATACCAATCTTAACAGCTGGTAGAATTTTCAAAAATCTGCAACTTATACTTTTTGAATTATAAAAAATATTTAAAATCGTTATGAGAATTTTATGAATTTTATCTACAAAATAACTTGCAAATTATCGTGATTTTTACTATTTTCGTTTAAATTGGAACTTTGAGCACTTATAAAAAATATTGTGACTTACGATTTTGATTTTTTTTTTATCAGTTAAGGAACAACTTATAAGAAACCTTAAATTAATTTTCAAGATTTTCTGGGCAGCCAAAAAATTTTATCGTTATTAAAAAAAAAATACTTAAAAAATTGAAAATTTCAATTGTCTATATATAGCTCAAATAAAAATTTAATGGTGATAGAGACGCTAATCTAACATTTGGTGAAAAATTTCAAGTATTTTCATCGATTAGTTTTTGAGTTATAGCAAAATAAAAAATTTGATTATGTTGAAACTGGTTTTGCGTAAATAACTCCCGTTTTCCCAAATTTTTAATGGTTTTTCCCGTCGAATTATAAAAATATTGAAATTTTTTACTTTTGACCACCCAAAGTACCAATAGATTAACTTTTACTATCAGAAAAGTTGATACATAGGAGAATCTAAGCATTTTACTGCCCAAATCGTGTCGACAGACACAAAAAAAAAAAAAAAAAACACATCATTGTAAAATCAATACATTCTTCACTCCGTTCAGAATCTAAAAAACAACACTCATGTAAAACCAATAGATTCCATCACTCCGTTCAGAATCTATAAAAAGTTATGCTAGATGTATTCTGCTGTGATGTGCCGGCCAAATCGATTATTTAAAAACAAGGGACACAGTGGATTTTTTCATGTTCCCGATGTTTTACTGATGGTGAATTTTTAAACAGACCTGTGTGTTTTCCAGAAATAAATGCCGTAATAGAACACATGATAGTTTTGAAATTAAATAACAAGAAGAGTATCACATGGGTCCTACTTAGTATATTCTCACTAATATTCCTGATATAAATATTATAAACGATTTTTCCCTGGATTATAGCACTAGGTGTGTTAAGGTGTAGTAAAAAAACTGATAAGTTTATGGCTTAAAGGACCATTGAATAACCGGTTAAATAGCTTCAAAAGTAAATGCTCAGTAATTATTTATGGTCACTTAAAAGTATTGT
>JASXSY010003044.1:0-41444 GCA_034509805.1 Sipha maydis | reverse complement strand
GAATAAGTTACAGGGCCAATAACAAGTTTACAGACTGATCTTTATGCAACCCAGCCAAAGATTTATACATATAATCTATTGAAACTATAATGCTTCAGTTGGTAGTACATGTAATAAACAATCACACAAAATTCATGATAAGTGATTGCAATTTCATTATAAACATAAAGTTCCTGACCATCAATGTCATTAAAGTAAAAACATTAAACAGTATAAAATCAAAATGTATACTTCAGTTGGTAGTGCATGTAATAAACAATCATGAAAAATCATAATAAATGATAACTTATCATCATAAGTATAGAAATAAAAATAACATATAATTTAAGAAGTTTGTTATTTTCTGTAAAATATATTCAATTTCTAGCCTAAGATTTATACATATAAATTATTGTAACTATAATGCTTCAGTTGGTAGTGCATGTAATAAACGATCATGAAAAATCATAATAAATGATAACTTATCATCATAAGTAAAGAAATAATAAAAATGTATGTTGATTGTTACTTTCCGTAAAATATTTTTAATTTTTTCAGAAAATTCAAAATTCAAAAAAATCTCAAATATTAAAAATATAATCCATGTTCTATTATGTTATTTAATAAAAATATAATGTCTATAATATAATGCTTCAGTTGGTAGTGCATGTAATAAAATATCACAAAAAATCATAAGTGATCAGTATCATCATAAGCATTCAATATTCATTATCATTATTTAAATCTAATTTTGTAATTTTATTTTGAGTACATGGTGATATTTTTGTTGAAATCGATAAAGACTTCAACAGTAGACCTTATATTTATAGACGGAGCATCATTGGTTGGCGGGGTTGGGTGGTACGGTCACGACTATTCTCGTATCAGTGTTGTAATTTCCGATGACATAAAATATTTTTGAATACAAACGATCCAATGTTTTTGTGCAATATATTCAGTTTGAAATCACGATTCACTGAGAGCAAATTAAAATTATTCAAATGTCTCGAAAACGGAAAAGGCGTCTCGCAATTGTTTTATATTTTGCATCTACAAAAGAACAAAAACGGCGACATTGGGCTAAGGAATGGTATTGTTGCTAAACATATACACGAGTACAATATAAATTTATAAGCAATGAAATTATTTGTACGAGTATTCTTATCATACAATAATTTTTAAAACGCAACAAACGATCGCTGAACCTGGAATTATATTGTACATGTGCGTAGTAATTCATTAATAGAAGAACAGCGCACTCATGTCTGGCCGCTGGAACTACACCCATGCTCCGTCTACTAGTATAAGATCTGACTTCAACATATTTTTACATAATCTCAATCATTGGTTTTAATCAGATAACATCTTAAGATAAAAAAAAATATCAATGTATATATTGTAATTTGAAGCAGATATTTAAAATATTTTAAGTTTATACCGGGAAAATTGTTTAAACATTTTTATTTGATACTATTAAGATAAATTTTAATAATATTCATCAATCAAATAATATAAAACATGGAAAGTAAAAAGCTTAGAATTGTTAATACTTCATTGCTAAAATTTAATCTAACAGAAATAAGATTATTTAATTTTAAAACATAGATTAATAATTTACATAAACTTTGAAAACTTTATATAAAACATACAATTTAAATTTAAAAATCGTTGACTTTTATGTTATTCCCGAATACTACCAAATAATGAAAAATATAATAACAATTGTTATATTGAATGGTTCAGAGTGTTGAGCGGTTAACAGGAGAATAGAACAAAGTATGAGTGTCGCGGAAATGAGAATGCTTAGATGGTTGAGTGGAGTGACAAGAGAAGATAGAATAAGGAATGAATACGTGAGAGGTAGTGTTGGTGTAGCGCCAATTGTGGACAAGATGAGAGAAAATAGGCTGAGATGGTTTGGGCATGTGATGAGGCGAGAGGAAACGAATGCAGTAAGAGTGGTTATGAAGATGGACGTTGAAGGGAAAAGAGGAAGAGGAAGACCAAAAAAGAGATGGTTGGAGACTTTGGAGAATGACATGAGGGCTGTCGGTGTGTGCAGAGGAGATGTGATTGACCGAGTAAAGTGGAGGTGTAGGACAAGGGTGGCTGACCCCAAATAGTTGGGAGGAAGGCGAGGCAGAAGAAGAAGATAATAACAATTCTTATCTAACTGTAACATACCACTTCATTAATGTTAAAATAACATTGTTTATAAGAAAAAAAGATTAAATAATTTTGTAAGTCAATATCGAGTCAAGTAAAAATATATCACAAAGGATATAAGAACAAGTATAATAACATTCATCAGGGATCTTCACAATATTAATATGATAATGACAATATATTAATATTGTTATATCACAAGTACACATAAATATCCGAGGGAAAACCTATATTTAATTTATAAGATAAAGATTAGATTAAATGATGAAATAATGTATAATTCAATAAATTTATCAAAATACCATCAAAAAGTATTGTATAAATCTTAGATCATTAATAAATAACTCTAAAATAGGATTTAATAATTCGTAATACACAAAAGACTAAACTAATATATAAATATATATACTTATAAATAAGTTATACCAACTTCAAATAATTTATAATTAAGACAATACAATATAAAATAAACCCTGCAACAATACTCATAAATAAGCAATAAAAATATTTATCAATAAAGTGACCATTTCAATAGAACAAAGTCACTAATGGAGACCAACCGCTATAGCAGTTGTCTATATTTATCTATTACAGATATTGATATAACTAATTACAACAAAATAGCTCTTATACATTTCATTGTAACAGCAGTATTATTCAGCAACATGAGCAAGGCTGAAATTCTAGTCAAGTGCATAACTGTTATAGCAGAGATGTTCATCATGTTAAAAAAATATTTACTAACCTGAAACTCTTTGACCTCTTCACGAAGATATAAAAATGCTCTTTGTGCATCTTCATCATTTTCAAAGGTGATATACCACGAGTTATTATGAGCAAACTCACATGATATCATCTTAGGACATGACTCCCCAGCAAATAATCCCTGTAAATATAGTTAAATAGTATATAACTAAAATATATATACAATGTGTAACAATGTTGAATAATATCATATAAAATAAAATATTAAATCAATATATATAATAATGTTTAATACAAGAATAAACACATAAAAAAATACACTTTTTTTTACAATTACATGTTTACCTTATATATTTATAAATAGATGAAATATTCTTTTTTTTTTAAAGCTTTTAATTTCTTAATTATTACAGCTTAATACTTATTTATAAAAAAAAAAAACATATGAAAAAATATACAGAAAATAAGAAATAACAAACAATTAAATTAAAGAAGAAAAAAAAAAGATATTTAAATAAATTTAATTTTAAATGTAAAAAAAAATTAGGTGTCTCAGTTTCTACTTAAAAAATGTTCAATTTAAGATAATAGAAGGGAAAATGTATAAAATAAATAACTATTGTATATTTTAAAACTATTAAAATGTAAATTAACTTATAAATAAATTAAATTTTACTGAATTTTTAAATAGTATTAATTACTGAACAAACCTTTATATCTTCAATTGGTGTAGTTTGAGGAATTTCTCGTAAGATAACAATACAACGCTTATGATTTGGACGAACTTTCAATCCTTCATCATCAACTTGTACATTAGGTGACTCTAATAGAAAATTAAGATAAATTGTAAGATAAAATATAATAATAAACACAATTTTTACCTCTTAAAACTTCAGTGATCAGATTGATATCTTTAGTCAATTTTTTTACTTGATTAAAATTGGCAACTGTCCATATTGGAACATACTGATCATTGTCCATTTGTGATAGTAAATATGCATCATTAGCCAAATTTTCTCTATTAAATAAAAATAAAGATTTTGTTTTGCAAACTGATGATTTTTTTTTTAAAAATTAGTTACTATTTTACCTAGAAAAATAATATTCCAACTGATTTGATAAAAGTTGTTTGAGTTGTTCTACTGATTGTGATGGCATATTTTCAGTAGAAGTCTCAGCGTTTACCATTGTGCTATTTTGTCCAGTTAAAATTGTTGCACTATTTCTACTATCCAATGCAGACACTTCATAACTTCCATTTATAGAACTAAAATAAATTTAACAAAACACATTAAATGTGTCAAAAATTAAAACCAAGACATTTTAATACAAAATTATTAAAATTTGAAAAAATTTTACTTTAAATAGGAAAAAAATTGTTGTACTTATTTTATTATACTGAACTTAGTAGTCTATAATTTACAGCTAATGAATTCTTGATTGTGTTTCAATATTTAGAAATGGAGGAAGAATTAATTGGATTTTTATAAATAAAATACCATATAGTAAATCGATAAAGGGAACAATACTAAATTTTTATATTGAATATTTTATAATTAATTTTCAATTTATTTTACATGCTAATTAAGCTAATACATATATATGCAGTCAAAACAGTCCATTTAAATAATAATTTTTATCAACTTTCTGTAAAAGTATTATATAATGAACTCAAACTATTATGCATCCATCTTAGAATACTTTAAAGAATGCTATTGATGAATCAAAGTGAATACAGGTTGTATAAAAAAAGTTTTAAACATTAGACTTGTTAAACGTAGAAAAATTAAGTTAAACTATATAAAGCAAATAAATAAAATATAAATACAGATAAACTAAAATATTTAAATAAATAATCAAAATATATTTAATTTATTAATACATTTATAGTTAATTTGTTTTAAGTTCAGCTTTTATATATTCTCAAAAGATAAATAATAAATGCATAAAACTATATTTATTAAAAACTGATTTAAATTTAAAAAAATGAATGATACTTAAATACTTTAGTTAAATATAAAATAGTTATGATTTTAACACAGTAAATTTATAAAACTGCATAATAACTCACAACTGAAAAAACAGATGTTCCTTCAATAAATTATACAAGTAAAATAAATTACACACACACACACACACACACACACACACACACACACACACACATATATATATATATATATATATATATATATATATTTAAAAAAGAATGTTATACTATTGCATCGATTCGACACCATAATGAAAATGATTAATAACATTAGGTTCTAATTACGTGCATTGAAATAGAATTTAAAACAAATCTTAATGTCTATAATCTATCGAAATAAAATGTTACTTATATAAATAAAAGAGTAAAATAAATTTACTTACAAGTTAATATTATATAAGTTCAAAATTCTCTAGCAACATTTCGACACCATAATGAACATATTATATTAACCATTAGGTTCTAATAATGTGCATCTTAGACCTTAATTTCTAACTATATCTAATTAAACACCTACCAAAATCAATAACATTTTTTATGTTTACCTGTAAGAAGTGTTAGTGGCAGTAGAAACAGTCAGCGGTTCTGGAGGACTATAGTGCGCCCCAGTTGAAATTTTTCCAACGTCCCCATTCATGTACATATACCCTGTTGACAAAATTAACATACTAACAAATAGATTTTTTAATTAAAGTAAAAATGTTTTAAATTGCAAACTAATTTATTTAGATCACGTTAACAGATAAAGTACATTTTAAGGAACAAAGAAACAAATAATTTTCAAAACTACTTGCTATTAGTTATTATGTAAAAAATTATTATGCATTAAGTTATTTTTTCATTCAAATACTATTTACCTTAAAACCCATGTAGAACATAAAAAAAAATATTTGAATTAATATTTATCGAATTTAAACAGATTAAATTAAACCTAGTCATATTTCAAAAAAGTATAAATAATTTTTTTAAATTTGTCTGATAAATAGGTTGTACCAGAACATAAATTTAGTAACATAAATATTTGTTCAAAAGTTGTAAAAAATTGAAAAAAATAAATCCTTTTAAATAGATAATTATATAATAACAAATTGAAAAACCACTACTTAAGCATTTATAGTGATGTAAATTAACTTAAAACTCTGAAGCAAAGACATTTTAAAGAACAAAAAAAAAAAGAAAAATGAGTTCTAAAATTATTTGAATTAATAAAATATTGTTTAACACAATATATTTCCATTTGAAAATTGTTGATAGATTATTACTAAGAAAATTGTTAAGTAATATCTACCAATAATAACAACAATTTTTTTTATAAAAATTCCTAAAAATGTAACAACAAACAAATTATGCTATTTTATAAATCATGTGGGTACATTAATATCACAAAAAATCAATAAAATAAATGGAAGCAGATATTCCTAAGGTCTGCCTACTATAACTAGAAATAATTATATATATCAACTGTAGTAATAAACTGAATTAATTTAACTTTTCATCATAAATGTAGTTAATATATAATATACGCATATTCAAATACAAAAAAAGTATTAGATAAAATTAACATTTTTTTCTAAAGATACCTAATTGAATTCATATTGACTTAAAATATTCTTATATCAAGATATCAACTTAAGTTAATCTAAAGCATGTTATCAATATTTACTAAGGGTACAAAATACATTTGGTGTCACCTACAATTTTATACTTAATTAATAAGACATGTCAAATATGGTAAAAATTCCCAATTATGAAAAACCAATGGATTTTATGGACAAGAAAAAACTTTTCAAGTAAAACCAGAAAAAGTGCTCATCTATAGTTGAAATTTAGTTTTATAGCTAGTTATTTAGTTATAACAGTTAGCAAATAAGTACACAGGACAAAAAAATGTACACACATCATAGTTGCACTAATGACAAACATAGGAAGAAATAAAAGAAACATGAAGTATAATAAGGAGACAACATGAAATTATGATTAATATTAGGGGCGTGGACCGATCATAGACACGATTATCCATCAAGAGTCGTACAGTGTTTGGGTTTCTAAATGGCTAAAGAAAAACGTAGGCAAGTGCCCACCAACATAAATATAATCTTCAAAGCCAATGATAAACTTAGTTGACACTTTGACAGAAGTCTGAACAATAAAAATAAAAGGAAACAAATACTGGTAATAACAAGTGAATAAAATTAAGTCACAAAAATACCAGCCCGACTGAAAACGGCAGTCTAATTATAAATGACAAAAAAAGGTCCGATAAATAAACACACACACACACACACACACACACACACTAACAATAAAATTCACTGGCGAAATTCGTAATTGAAAAAACTTTCAATGTGGTGCACACATATTTTGTAGGTTATCAGCGAGTACACGACTTCTCGGGTTAACTAACCTATACGCAAGCAAAACGCCTATCACATGAACCCATTGAATGCCAATGGCGACCGCTTGATGATATTAATTTAATATTAAAATTTTTCAAATAATTTACTATCAATTTTTTACATTTTTCAGTCAGACATTATGTAACTTAATACCATTAAGACATCCCATAACATTAAAACTTTCGAAGAGGGAAATTAAACTAAAAACAGGACAGCCCCCTGGTGTACAAAATCATCAGACTAAAGCGAGACTTGTTCGATGGTGCTTACCTGTTTCTGTCGCCTCCTTGCGTAGGAACATTTAAAAATAAAAAATAAAGAAAAAGAATCCCGAGTGTACGTGTGCGCGTGTATATTCAATCTGCGGCCGACTGGCTGTGCGACGATTTAACTGTCGAGATCGACGCACATATTTATCTAGCGCACAAGGTGTACACGACGATACGGCGGCTTTTTTGTCGTTTTTATTTTTCTCTCGATAAGTTTACCTTAAGTCATCCACCGAAAACCATGTGCACAAACGCCAAATTCCAATAGGTAGCCTTATATGACTAGACGACGGCGCGTACACACACACGCGCACACACGCAAACACACATACACAACACGACGGTGACTGTATATCACGACTGTACATACGCGCACGGATCGGACGGGGAATTTTTTGTTTTATTGTATTTTTTCTTTTGCTCTGCTTGCTTGCTTCTTCTTTACTTACAGCTTCGCGTCGTCAACGTGCCCGATCCGCTAGCGAATCGTCATGCCCCGATTAAATATTATATGCGGGAGAATCGGTCTCACCCCGGGGGACGGACGAAAAAGCACCGTCGAAAAAATATTTGAGACACGCGACGCTCGGACAAATTAAAAAAAAAAAACAACAACCGAACGGTCAACGTATTTAATGGGATATCATTCCTGTGTGTGTTACCATTATAAAAAGCCTTGCAAAATGGACGACAACACGAACACATGCCACAGAGCACGGTGCTCATGGAAGAAAAAGTCGATTGTGCCTGGCGACCGAAGCGCGATCTGTATGCGCCTCCAAATCCCCTTTCCCGCTAATTTAGTTTTTCGTTTGTTCACGTCGAGACGACGACATGCTACCACTGCTATCACTGAATTATTACCAACGGGTCAGAGTGGGGTGGTCATCCCGCACGAATGTACCACAAACAGAAATCACGATAATTTGCAAGTTAGTTTGTAGATAAACATTTTTTCTGTTCATACTTAAGGTTCAAAATTTTAACACTAGATTATCTATAAGCTACTCTTCAAAAATCTTTAAAAATATTTCTACCGAACTTAGAGGAAAATATTTTATGACTGTTTGAAATTTAAATATTTACGAAATTGCATAAAATAACGATTTATTCTCGAACGATTTTAAATATTTGTTATAATTCAAAAAGTATAAGTCACAGATTTTTGAAATTTTTACTAGCTGTTAAGATTGGCATTTCCTTTATGACATATTTTTTTTCAAAATATTATATTGATTTTTAAGCCACTTATAGGCATTTAAAATATTCGATTGTTTTACATTTTATTTTTATAATCGATGATAAAAATATTTGGCTCCTACAACATACTTGAAAATTTAATAAAAGATTCCCCAGAAGTAGTTCTTATTGTCATTCAAAAGTTATTAAAATCCATAGGCACAATTTTTTTTTTATAAGCGTTTGAACAGCGAATATTGACATAAAATTGCATGTAAAATATAATATAATGTATAATATTCTAGACTGACAACCTATGTCGCTGTATGCAACTACCAACCCATCCTAATTGAAAAATATATTTATCGTTTCAAAATAAAATATACTTTTTATAATATTTATAAATAACAATGTATTATATCCTAGACAAACATATTAACTCCGTTCAGAATCGTTATTCGTATACAATGATATCTATCATTGCATTCAAATTTAACAAATCCATTGTAATAATGACCTATCCTATAAACGAGGTGCACTCCACCCCCAACTGTACAGCAGAGCGAGGCCCATCCGGTTCTTTTAAGTGTTAATGTATATTATCAAAATCATAACAGAGTAATAATTAGGAAAATCAATGAACCGATTAAATTCGTTCCATTTTTTTTATTGTTTTTAACGATAATACACAGTGAAAACCTCATACATACAAATAAATTGTTGTCTTACCATTTTGGGTTAATGTTTTCCTTTTAGATGATTTTTCGAAAACACTACATTTGAATTTTTCAAATCAAAATTGTTCATGGCCAATAACGTTGATATTATTTTCAGTCTAATATTACCATTCACTTCGAAAGTGTTATGGTGCTGTTTCACAGCAATGAATTACTATCTAACTTTTACATTTCCTCAAACCACAAATAAAACATTAAAAATGCTATACGAGTAAATATTCTTTTATGTGAGATTAATTTTTATTTTTACTGTTTGACAACACATCTAATAACTTTTTAATTATAATTATATACAATTTAGCATTACAAATGTACAAATAAATACAATTAATTAAATCATTTTATAATATTTTTGATTTTTTAAATCATATTTACCTTTATTCTTTTTAAAGTTTTCTAATTCTTTTTGACTTGATTCTTCGTCATACTTTGGTTGATTTTTAGACAATGTCTTGTATTTGAACTCGTGTGCTTCAGGATTCAAGGTTCCAATGGAATTACAAGGAGAAGTAAGTACCTAAAATGGAAGTGTTTAAAAAATAAAATTTATTTAATTTAAAACATTTCTTTGCAAACATTATAAGTAGTTATTATAGCATTATAGACTTACTACTAACAAACGAGTTTTTATAATAAGTATATGTACTTTTATAATATAAATCACAAACGATGAACATAATATTTTTTTTTACTTAGATAGATGTAACACGATTATATGATAATGTCAAACTTATAAAATTAGTATACCTAATAATGTTGCGTGTAATCTTGTTAAAATAGAAAATCAAAATTGTGTTCAAGTACTCTAATTCGTATCATTTAATTTATATACATAATAATTTATATTATTTCAATAAAATTATGAATAGCATTATCTAAATTTCATCGAAATTGATTCAATAACTAAACACAAATGTAAGACATGTATAATGTATTTAAAATTTAGTAAATAACTCATTGAAAACTATATATTTTATAATCTTAGTTTTATTACATCGGGAAGTTCAATTTTCACTAACATAACACAACTACGTAAAATTTTAACTAAGCTATTAAATTTATATTGACAAGTATAAAATTATATTTATCCATAATATTTTCAAATTAATTAATTCAGTAAAATTAAAAATTAAATTATTCAATGCTAACGTGCTCTATTTTTGAAGATCTTAACTTAAAGATTTTTAATTAATTCAACATGAATATAACTAAAATGTAATAATTATAAATAAAACCAAATGTAATAAATAAATTATTTGTTGATATACTTAATTCTTATGGCATAATGCACAAGTGACGTACTTTATCCAAAATTATAAAAAAAAAATCATACGATTTGAAAAACAGTAGGTATACAGTCTATAGTTATGTAAATCGTCAAAATTATTAAAATGTTTACATGTTTACAAATATTTTGTATACTTCGTGTACAGATGTCTGTTTTGACACAATTCAATAATTATATATGTGACAAACAAGTTTTTAGAATATTAAATTGAATAATGACGAATTTCCTCGACAGTGCAGTTTAAAAAAAAAATATGTTGGTTTACATTTTATTTTACTGTTTAGGAAGATATATGATTTATATGTAATTAGAGATTTCATGAACAGCTTTATAATTAAATGAAAAAAATAATATTTATAGTCGAAATAACCTCAAGATTTTACTTTTATAGGTGATGTACACATTTATAAAATTTTATTTTATTTTTTGTTGCTGACTGGTGTCTTATGTGTATAGTAACATATTTATATTTACATTATTTTGTGTAGGTATATATATGCACTGTATACTCATTAATCATTATACAGATATCGATTACCACTACCTATGTGTTTTCAGACTTTGATATCGATATAATACCTTTTAAATAAGCCATTTGGAATATGTTTTAATTTCCATACGACTATACATTACAAATGTAAATTCACCAAACACACCTACCTACCTACAACTGTTTATTATGTGAATACGTCATATTATTTCGTTTGACTGAGTTTAGAGAGCCACCAAGAGCATAGTAATTAGGTGAACCGATAGAAAAAAACTGTTTGATCAGTTGTTGAAACACTTTGAAATCGTTTATAATAAACTTAAATTTTTTTTTACAAAATCAATTTTATAATAACATGCTTTTAAACAAACTATTGTCAATGTCAGGGTTAAGGACACAAACCACAAACGCGAATTATTTGATTTGGGGTGTTTGTTATATTTATTTATAGTTTATAGAATTATAATTTATTCCTCTCTCACAGAAAAAATTTGTTTTGTTGATTTATGATCGATAGTCAATCGAGTTTAATTAACAATTATAACTATATTTAATCTAAAATAGTTTTATTTTATTAATTCTACATTGATAACGAAATAAAAAAGTAAATATAAAATACTATAGAAGTGTAATTTATCAATCTACCATAAATAATTTAACTTCGATCTACTAAATGAATTATTAAAGTTGAATATTTTATAAAATTATGACAAAAAGTATTTTATCATAGAGTGGTAACGTTAAAATAAACTACTTAAAACAATATGTTATAATAGATTCAATACTAATTTTCATATTTATAAAACACAACAAGAGGTACACGTTAGGTTAGGATTTGAGCATAATTAATTATTTGAAAAATAATGTTCAGCATCTATAAAATTATTATATATATATATATATATATATATATATATATATATATATATATATATATATATATATATATATATATATATATATATATATATATATGTATATACTATCTATAAAGGTATTATTATTGTATTATAATTATACCAAACTCATATGAATTAATTGATTGTATTATTTCCTAAAATATTTTTAAAATATTAAACATTTTTGTATTATAAATATAAATTAACAAAAACTATTCAATTTTTAATTTTCATTTGATCATTTTTAAAACTTAATATACCTAAATAAAATTTATATTCCCACTTTAAATATACTATCACAAAAAAACAACCATACATTAGTTGTCTACAAATAATTATTTCAGTCAATATGACATTTTTTTAATACATGAAAATGTATGTAATATTAAAATTAGATAAAATACAGTTAACAGTTTGAAAATTATATTAAATCTGAAATGATCATAAAGCATAAATAATAGTTTCAAATAAAAATAATAATACACCTTTCAATTTTTATTAAAAATATGTATGTTATAAAAAACTATAAACTCACAGCTTTATTCATTTGTTATTATATCCAACAACTTTTTTTATCTGTTTACGGTATTAAATATAGTACTTATATTAAAATATTTTATGATCAGTTTTAGTAATCAACTATATCTTATTATAGAGTACTTATAATTACCTATTAAAAATTTAATGAAATAACACTGTTATAAAGTTTTTATAAAAATAAATGTATAAAATAATTTTATTTTTAAAAATGAATTAGTATTGTATAATATTCCTGTAATAGTCGACTTGTACATTCATACATAAGATCTTAATTTGTAATCAACATTTGTAATTAGTAATAAATAATAATTTATTTTGATGCTTACATATCAGCATCCAGCTACTAATACTTATTATTTATTACACTCAGAATATATCCTGTTGTATTGGGTTTACGATCGCCGGCATGAGACCGATCATTTTTAAATTTCGAAAAAATTCTAAAAAGCAAAACCAGTGAAGTAATTTTTCATTATGAAATTTAAGCGTATATTGTAAATTTATTTTTACTTGCGTGCATCATTGATTATAATATACATTATACATATTATTAATGCGTGCATTTCAATTTTTTTAGTTTTTAAAATGTATATATAAGTTCTCAGTATTGACTAGTGTTAATGACTTAGTTGCATAGTTAAATAATCATCTTAAATCACATTATTTTTGAATTCGACACTAATTGTTAGAAATCCAATCCTTCATTAAATGTCGAATGAAAAGGATTCTTTTGAAAGTAAACTTGTAATTACATATAAAAATAATAGTAAAGACATAACGTAGTCGAATTATGTGAAACGTGATGCGAAAATAATATATTCATATCGTATAACTGTCACAACCCGGCGTAAGTCCGCTATTATACGTACACATAAATGCCTATATTCTAATAACTGTAACTTGGGACCTTGGGAGAGTTACAATAAATCTCCGGTTAGCCCGTTCGTTCGTTTTGCGTTATGGAAAACAATGAGCTCACAGATACACTCATAGGAACATACGCTTATAAAATACACACATACACAAAAACATAGAATATTAATAATTTTTATTTATATATCTTTGTGTATGTGTGTGTGTCCAAACACAAAATAACTAAACGAATAGAAATAATAATAAAAATAGTAATAATAACGAAAGAACAACCTGCAAGACACTGATGCACTTTTACTAAACCAAGCATGACGCTTGATTATATGACGCGTCATAGGTAAATAATATATTTCATAAAATTAATTTTCAAAGAATTTTGCTTATGCAGTATTGTAGTGCACGGATACAAAACTATTATCTATAATCAAGCACGAACGTAGAAGGGTTAGGGATTCAACCTCCCTCGAAACGATGACCTAAATATGTAGTAGTTATTTCTAAGTTTCCCATGAATAAATTATCTCTTTATAAAAAAAAAAATTGCTGAACCCTATATTTATACATATATAATTATATATTAATTATATTAAAATATTTTATTATATTTATATATATATATATATATATATATATATATTAATTAAGCATGCCCTTTATCAACATTTTACATTATATATTTTTTCAAAAACACCACTAATATTTATTCTTACGTTTACCCCTGTCTATAGCTGTACTATACATACATGACACACATATTTTCATTGGATACAATAAAAACAAATCCTCCGTTTTTTCCTGAACGGCCAAATGTAATTGATAGTATTTATATTGGAATTAATATGCCTCCTATCCCACCACTTGTCAAAATGCTTAGGTAATCTATACGTCACCGTTGCTGTTGTCGATTACCACCAACGATAAAACTCGACTCCCTCCACTCGAAAAATCGAAAAAAAACCTCCAGAGGTAGCACCTGTTGTCTGTTGACATTTCACAGACTGATTTATACGTGCACCATAAGTATATATTTTTGTAAATGTGGTTCGTGCGTTTGGATAACGGCGGCTGCGGCGATAGTGTAGATAGTGTAAAGTTTATTAGACTCGTTTAAAACGATTTCGAAGGTCAAGGACCGCGACAGCGGACATCCTCCTCTCCGTCGCTAGACCACCTCGTCCGTAAAATGTACGTAAGTGCGGTTTTAACGCATACGTCAAACATTACTTTTCCCCCCTTCGAATTAATTATTATTATCGTTATAACAATTATTATTATTAAACTTATGGTTAGAATGTGCCACCAGTCAAATTTACGTTATGTTATGATGTGCGTGGAACCCGAGCGCATTCCAACGATATACATATAGTACCTATATATATATGTTATAGGTAGTATATAGTTGTAGGTATACACGTTGTATGAAAATACGTTCTTCCGCCTCCTTACCTGATTTATATTATTTGGCCTCTCATGACTCACTTAGCTGTGCAGGGAGAGAGAGAGAGAGAGAGAAAGAGTGAGTGAGAAAGAAAGAGAGGCATATGCGGAAATGTCGGGGATTCTTGTAAACCGTATATAATATTAACGCGTAAGTAACCTATCTTACTCGCTTGTTTACATATTTCGTGTGTACAATCTCAAATATATGAATAAGATTCTGTTTTCCGATGACACAATTTTATTATTGAGTAGCAATATATGTAAAGGTACTTTTAACCTAATATATAACATTATATTATTATAGACTTTAAATATGTAGTAAAAAATAAAAAAAAAAATAAAAAAAAATTGTAAAAAACAAAGATTATGTTGAAACAATAAAATTTAATAAATATATAAAAAAAAATATGTAGTCTTGTGAAATATCCATACTTAATTTATATTTAGCATGTTTAAAATATATAGCTCTTAATAAAATGTACAAACTAATATCCATTGAATAGTTGCAAAATAATAAGTATCTAATTATATACATCGATGCCTTATTCTAAAGTTAAAATATTTGTTTAGGTTAATGACTCTCGAAAACCAAAGTTTACATTTATAGAAATACAATAAGATTGAAAACATGTTTGGGCAAAAACACAAAAGAGAATAGGAGTTATACTAATTTTTTTATAGTAATACGTATTACACATATTATAGATGTTAAGTTGTATTATCATTAGTTATTACTTTATACTTAGTAAAATGGCTTAAGAAATATTATAGACTAGGATCCAAACTATATGCATACAGATCTTGGATCACGAAAAACTATACGTAAACAGACTACACTGTATTTTGTTATAAAAATAAATATATTCTATAATAATTATAGAATATATTTATTTTTAGAAGAATTATTCTTCTAGTCTTCTATAAGTCAGGAATTATAAATGTACCCTATTACAAGGAATTAATTAGAGTTGATTTAAAATAATGTTTCACCGTTAGACACTCATTAAAACATTTAATATTGATGCATTATGATTTAACAGCATTTGATAACAATATGAAAAGATATTAATAAGATTATTAATATTTTGAAATCAGTGTATAATCATAATAGTGCTAAAAAATAAGCAAGTTTCAAGGTTACAAGCAATACATAACGTTCCGGAACAGTTTTTTTATAAACCGAATGAGTCTGTTTGAGTGATTAATAATATAATTCTCTTCTTTTTATGAAAATTGTACAATATATTATTAAATAATTTACAATCTACAAAAATAACTAATATTTTACAAATATTGACTTGACATTGTCATTATTAAAATTATGTCAATGTTAATTTTATTACGGTTAGGTCAGGGTCTTACCTATTTAAGAAAATGCACATTGAGAGTGATAAATCACAGATGCCACTTGACAATTTATACGGAAGAGTGATTGAAAATAATCTAGTTAAAAATTGTAATTGCAATTATAGACAATTTGCATGGTGAACGATATTTCCTTTTTAATAATATAAAAATGTAATTTATTACATTATTATACTAACTGCGTAATATATACATAATATAAATCTTCCTACGATTACATTATTCATTAAAAATAAAATATGATATCATTATATTATTAAGTAATTTAAATTGTTTTTGTTTTATTGTTTGTAAGCAATACAATCTTAGAACCATCTTGAATAGATTAATTTGAATTTAATTTTTACATATACATATAATATACATATAAATTAAATTAAAATTAATTAAATCATTTTTTAGTTCAATTTATATGATGGAATATTGATGATATTGATGGAATTTATTTTTTATATAAGTTAAGCAATCTATAATTTTATTTTTATCTTCATTACACATATCTTATAAAAATTCTTCCTTATACGTACAGTTTTCGTTTTGTAATAATTCATTACATTGGTTTTTATAAAGTTTGTTTTTAAATCCATTTCATTTTGGATTTGCATAAGTATATAAATTAATTGATATGTATGTGGATATGTTTTTATGATGTTTATTGATACTAAAATACCATTCTCCACACAGTGTTCCAAAAAAATTTTAGAAATTTCTATGTTCATCTTTAAGAGTTTAAGAGTTATATGAGTTAAAAAAACACATATTCATCAATTATAATAAACTACTACTGAAACTATACTAAAAAGTACATAAAATCCAAAATAATATAATCTACACAATTGACTATAAAATAAACTTATACTGTTATCAAATATTTGATAATTTGTACTGCGATCTGTGATCAATAATTCATATATATATATATATAAAATATTTGAAAATTTAATAGAAGATTCCACAGAAGTAGTTCTTATTGTCATTAAAAAATTATTAAAATCCATAGGCACAATTTTTTTTTATAAGCGTTTGAACAGCGAATATTGACATAGAATTACATGTAAAATATAATGTATAATATTCTAGACTGACAAAGATATCGGTTTTTTTTAAAATGCTCTAACTCAAAAACGAAAAACCGCAACAACTTGAAATTATCACCAAATCTTTATATTGACGTTCTCTATACATGGTTATGTTTTCAAAGTATTTTGACTTATTTATAGACAATTTAAATTTTTGATTTTTCTAAATTTTTCGTTTCAAAATAAAATATACTTTTTACAATATTTATAAATAACATTGTATTATATTCTAGACAAACATATCATCTCCGTTCAGAATCGTTTTTCGTATACAATGATACCTATCATTGAATTCAAATTTAACAAATCCATTATAATGACCTATCCCAGGGGTCGCCAACCTTTGCAAACAAGTGAGCTACCTTTGAAATTTTAAGTCCCTGGTGATCGACCTCCAGGAGAACTTAGGTCTTTATTTAGGTGTAGAAAGAGATTTGTTTTATGAGCAAAAAAAAAAAAAAAAAACCAAGTCTACACTCCAAAGAACAAATATTTATTGTTTCTTCATGATAACAATAATGTGATTTTATAACTTTATAAATGCGATAACTGGCATTAGTTTTCTGCAAGTTTGAGAGAATTCAGGGAAATTCCTAGGATACAATATGGCAATCCACATTATCACGCGATCAACAGTGGTAAAATTAATTTTTACAACGATCGACCTTTATTCCTTAAAAGATCGACCTGTCGATCGCGATCGACTGGTTGGCGACCCCTGACCTATCCTATGAAGAGTCGCACTTCACCCCCAAGTGTACAGCAGAGCGAGGCCCATCCGGTTCTTTTTAGTTTTAATTCTATTGAGTCTTTTTATTATTTTATTATTAATTATTACCTGTGAATTATGCATTAATATTATATATCTTATAGATATATAATATATATATAAGGAGTAGGTGTGCAACTGGGGTCAGCTCTAAGCCCCTACCTGTTCTCAGTGGTAATGGATGAGGTTTCAAAGGAGATACAGGGTGAGATACCATGGTGTATGATGTTTGCGGATGATATAGTTCTGATAGTAGAAAACCTAGAAGTTGTCAATAATATGTTATATGAGTGGAGGTTAGCCCTCGAAGAAAAGGGATTAAGAATTAGTAGAAATAAAACTGAGTATATTGAGTATGATTTTGGACAAAGAGACCAAGAAGTTTAAGGAATGAGGAGACAACTGACAATAGATGGTGATGTGATAGGTGAAGTTGAGAGCTTTAAATATTTAGGATCTTTTGTTCAAAAGGACGGGGGCTTTGACATTGATGTAAAACATAGGATTAAGTGCGGGTGGATGAAATGGAGAGAAGCATCGGGCGTGTTATGCGATAAGAGAATTCCAATTAGGCTGAAAGGTAAATTTTATAAAAGTGTAGTGAGACCAACTATGCTGTATGGTTCAGAGTGTTGGGCGGTTAACAGGAGAATAGAACAAAGTATGAGTGTCGCGGAAATGAGAATGCTTAGATGGTTGAGTGGAGTGACAAGAGAAGATAGAATAAGGAATGAATACGTGAGAGGTAGTGTTGGTGTAGCGCCAATTGTGGACAAGATGAGAGAAAATAGGCTGAGATGGTTTGGGCATGTGATGAGGCGAGAGGAAACGAATGCAGTAAGAGTGGTTATGAAGATGGACGTTGAAGGGAAAAGAGGAAGAGGAAGACCAAAAAAGAGATGGTTGGAGACTTTGGAGAATGACATGAGGGCTGTCGGTGTGTGCAGAGGAGATGTGATTGACCGAGGAAAGTGGAGGTGTAGGACAAGGGTGGCCGACCCCAAATAGTTGGGAGGAAGGCGAAGTAGAAGAAGAAGAAGATCTTATAGATGTTAATTCTATTATTGTACTTAATTATTTTATATATATATCTATTAATTTTACTCTGTTTTAATATTATATTATCTGTATTTTATCTTTTCTCTTATCTGTAATTAATTTGTTCTATAATGATTATTATTATGTTATTATGTCGATTTATAACTGTTATAGGGCTATGCCTATATATATATATTATGTTATAATACTATGAATCGAAAACTCTATTATAAAACTGTAAAAACGTAATAAATATTTATCAATCCATCACCTCAATTCACAATGTATTTCTGCGCATAATTCTGATAATTTAGTCAAAAATAAAATTTCCATTAATGTTAAAATCATTTAAATATTTTCAGCTTTTCATAAATCGAATGAATTAACTGAAAATGGATGGGTTAAACAATCTTTGCGTCTTTATTTCTAAAATACCGAATAGTGAACCTGACCTTTCTGGCTTATTAATAAAATTATGCATTATGATAACTGAATGCTATATTTATTGTACTCATCGATTATTTTGATGGATAACAATGATTTTATTACCCATAGGTACTCTATGATAATAACACTATTTATACATCACATAAACAAAATATATTCCAATTCATTTTTGATCCGTACAAAATTACTATAGTAAATACTAAAAATACTACAGTGACTTCGCAAAGACGAAGATACGTAATTCGAACGTAATATCAATCGTAAGTAGAATAATATAGTGTTTCTAAAAAATACAAATCATAATAGTATATCCATGAAATATAGTACGTGTATTGATTTTTATATGTAAATATAATTTGAAATGTGTAAGCTGTTGAATTGTAATAATATTACATTATATTAATTAAACTAAATATCTACATACACATACACATTATACTATTAGGATACGACATGTACTCAAATAAACGTGATTAAACAAAATTACTGATCTTATAAGCGCATTCAAAAACATGCAATGATTGATATAAAAATGCATTTTGGTATATCGCGGTCAATTTTTCTGTTTTTCATCCGTGACTACCATTATTTATAAATTATTTTACTCTTCAGTAAAAATGCGATATTTGCTTATGTGTACATTTACAAAAATAAAATAATTTCAAGTTCCAAATTTTAAGGCGTAGCCAGCTGAAAGTAAACATATGCTTGCTTCCATATTTACATTTTACTCGTACACATAGTTTTAAAACATTATTATAAACAATGTAGTTTTTCTGTACAACTGTAGTGATATGATTTGCAGTTTGATCATGTGAAAATGAGACTATACAATGATTTTCACAAGACTTATTAACATGAAAGATAACAAGAAAAAAATACAGCAAAAAAAAATAATATTCATTTAGATTTGTCCGAGTTTTTCCACGGTGGTGACAATACGAATCAGTCCGAGACACACACAATCATATATACAACCGATATATATATATATATATATTTATACTTACTAAGCAATAATAAATCCGTTGAAATGTTATTTTCCATAACTAACGTTATGCGGTTAGTAAGTCTAGTGATTACTGCAGCGTGATGATACTAAATATATATATATATATACAGTAGAGCCTCGATAGTCCGGACCCCCGATAATTCGGACGATAAATAAATCCATTTGTTTTCAGAACAATCAGAACATGGATAGCACTGATATTTTGCTGTTACGTCGATTGAGAGAACACGTTTATGAAATGATAATTAAAAATATTACTCAAAAAAAAATTTACTGACTACTATATTAAAATTATATAATTATAATTTTTTTTTTTTTGTAATTTAAAATGTTAAAGTTTTTATTAATCTTAATTTCAACTACAATAAATGTAAAAGTGTCAGAAATAAAAATAAATATCTTAGTCATTTAAATAGGTAATCTTGAAAAACCTCCGGTAATCCGAATAAATCGATAATCCGGACGATACTCGGTCTGAATTCGTCCGGACTATCGAAGCTCTACTGTATATATATAAACATGTAGATGCATAATAACTACACGATCAAAAACGAACTGTATCTTGGTAATGCATATTTACAGAATGTTTTAAACAAATACAATTGTTTCGAGACTATAGGTACTCATGGCACACCTTGTACACGTAAAGACCCGCTAATACCATAATACGTGCGCGATTGACAGTCTATTCACTCTATATACTACATGTTTTCGCTTGGGGGAGGACGCGTGTCTGTTACAGCAACTGCGTCGGACGACGAAATAAACACGTGAAATTCGTTCGCATTACGGTTTTGGGTTTCGTGTGTTTATTAATTAATTTGTGTTTCACTCGGTAATACACACGTGCGCCTGTAATATACGTGCACTTTTGTATACGTGTATGTTACGTAGGGATATGCACGAGCGCATCCACACTGGGCACATGAAAACAGTGCGAGCGACAAATATCGATTCTTTACGTGTGAATAGCGCCTCGTACACAGATCGCGAAAGCGGGTGGTGTTCGATAGCGGTGGCGGCGGCGGCGGCGGCTGCTGAACGCGTCGGTGGTAGTTGGTCCGTCCGGTCACCCGGTAAGGCTCGCGGGGTGCACACGGTTTTACCATATGTTAGCTTCGACGGTCGCTACCACACAACCATCGTCAACAATAATTCAGCAACAACACCTTTTTACTAAATGCATATATGTGTTTTGTTAACACATGCGAAAACGTCACAACCGTATTATCAAGGAAGTCCCACGCCATCTCTCACTTGGCGCATTTGATGACCGCTCTCTCAAGCATTAACCCCGTGGAGAAAGGCATGCGCGAATACAGGTTTAAGCGCGCGCGCGCTCACGTGTTCGCGTGTGAATGGCGTCGGCGTCTCCTCTCACTTAGTACATTTCTCTCGTGTCTTTCTCTTTTTCTCTCTTTCTCTGTCCGCATTCCAGGTTTACGATAGCGGGTGGTTCCGGTATCGTCCAGTACGCTCGTGCGGCCACATTTGTTCGGGCGGGTATAGTGCAGATCGCGCGTTCGCTTACCTTCTGTATGACATAACACCGAGGACCGTAAGCGGTGCAGATGCAAGGCGTGCCGCCGGTGTTCGGGTGGGCGACTGTAGTCGGAGCGGTGGCGATCGTGACTGCTGTAGGTCTGCCGCCGCCGGCACCGAGCAGCGGCTGCGTTACGAGCTGTTGCTGCTGCTGTAAGTCCCCGGTCTTGTCGTACCGATTCTGATGGTTGTTGTTGTTGCCATGCAGTTTGCGATCGTGTTGATGTTGCTGCTGCTGCTGTTGTTGTTCTTCTTCTTGCTGTAGTAGTTTTTGCTGCTGTTTTTTGTGACCCTTGGGGCGAAAAGTCATGACCAGTGGTAGACCACAGCAGCCAACGGAATCGTCCGTAGACGAGTACGTTCGCCGTCGTGCACGTGCGGGCCGAAGTACCGATCGAACCGTTTTCAGAGATAAAACGCGCGTGCTCCCGCCCTACAGTAGCGAACGAGAAAGTATTGGCGTGGCACAAACACACACACACACACACACGCCCGCTCAAAGAGTAGAACGGTAGAACGCGGTTGACGGAAAACAGTACAATATATTATGAATATTATGTTATTGTATTGTGTATTTACCGGCTTTGTTGAGGTTCAACGCGGCTGCTACTTCAAGCCACTCGGCGCACGGAGGATAACGTCAGACCTGTTGAGCACGAGAGCGGTACGGCTTTGACTAGGCGCCGCCACCGTCATCAACCGACACGCTCCCCGTGACCGATCCCTTCCATTCGTCGTCCACTGATAAACCGCTACCGCCGTTGCCTATTCTTCGTGAACGACGGCCCCGAACCATGTTCAATAGAAAATAACAATACTATTAATAATAATAATAATAATAATAATAATAATAATAATAATAATAACAATAATTTGACTATAGTAAACGTATATGTAATAAGTCTGGAAAATTAATATTATTATGACGACAATCGTGACGATTGCGGATGATTATTCTATATATATAATACGTCATTTCGACCGTCTGCTGCCATTTTGTCGTATTATCTGCCAAAAAATATTGCACTCCGAGTATAGCCACCATTCTGTAGAACTGCAGACTTAATTTTCGATACGTATTTCGACTAGGATTTAATGTCTGATATCAAGTTTAAGGTGATACGGATTTTTTTTCTTTAGAAAATACTTTGAGATTCTTAGAGATTTCAGAGAAATCCCGTAGGGGTTGGAATTGAACACTACAGGTTTTGCTCGAAATTCGTATTATAAAGTTTTATCATTAGGTTAGTTTTTTTTATTATTAAAGGTCAGTGTTATTTCGGGTTTATGAGAAGTAAAACTAAAAGGAACCGGTAAATTGTGATTAAAAGTTAGGATTGTAAAGGGTTAACGCATAATATTGGTGAAAATTTTTTTTTTAATAAACACATATAAATTTTAGACCGGAACAAAAATTAATTTAACGAACAGAGTATAAAATTGTTTTATTACACAAAGAGAGTGAGTATAACAGAGATTTATAAGAATTTAGATTTTTATTATGGACTAATAAAGTATATTTTATTTATGTATAAATAAGGTATTAAGGTCTTTATCTTATTATAGTAAGAGTAATAACGATTATATTATTTATGTACCCTATTTTTACGATTAAATATATCAAATTTTGACGGTCTTATCCCAATAATTGATTTTTTTTTATTGCATTAAATTTAATTTGAAAGTCTTATGTATAAAATGTATGACTATATGTATTATACTTGTGATAAAAATTAAAAGGTACTTGTAGGAAATAATAATTATCCTTTAATAGATAAACATGAATTTTTGTACTATATTTATTATTTACTTTATATATAAAATATTAATTCATATGTATTTTTAAATATTTAAAATCAAAATTTGAAAGTGTACAAAAAAATGTAATAATCTTTTTTTCAGAAAACTTCTATTTTGACATATTTTGAAATACTTATATTGTAAATAAAATGGTATGTCCTTTCATAAAAATGTTAAATAAAAACAGAAACAATTTAAAAACTAACATTAATCGTACTTACATCGATAGTTATTACTATTGTAACAAAGGTTTTACTTGGATAATAGTATTCTTTAGTTATGTTACTAAATACCAGGGGTCGCCAACCAGTCGATCGCGATCGACAGGTCGATCTTTTAAGGAATAAAGGTCGATCGTTGTAAAAATTAATTTTACCACTGTTGATCGCGTGATAATGTGGATTGCCATATTGTATCCTAGGAATTTCCCTGAATTCTCTCAAACTTGCAGAAAACTAATACCAGTTATCGCATTTATAAAGTTATAAAATCACATTATTGTTATCATGAAGAAACAATAAATATTTGTTCTTTGGAGTGTAGACTTGGTTTTTTTTTTTTTTTTTGGCTCATAAAACAAATCTCTTTCTACACCTAAATAAAGACCTAAGTTCTCCTGGAGGTCGATCACCAGGGACTTAAAATTTCAAAGGTAGCTCACTTGTTTGCAAAGGTTGGCGACCCCTGCTAAATACCAATTGAATATGTTAATAAATGATAATATAATTTCGGTTAAATCTATAATGATTTCGTAGTTATTAATATGTTGTTTGTGTCTAAAGTACACAATAGTTTGTCTTTGATACTTATTATAATCAAATATTTAGATATAAATATTCTAAAATACCAATGAAATAAAAAATAGTTAGTTCATTAAAAAATAAATAAATAAATAAATAAATAAACAATAGTATAGTTTATATGTATAATGATAATCAGAATTTGCAGTCCAGCATATATTTAGAGTTATAAGTTTTACATCGATTGTGAAACCTGGAAAATAACAATGGAAGAAAAAAGATTACTTGAGGCGTTTGAAATGTGGGGCTATAGAAGGATTCTAAGGATAAGTTGGATGGACAAAGTAACCAACGTAGAAGTATTGGAAAGAATATCAGATGGCATGTTACTATGGAATAACAAAGTCAGAAGGCTGAACGAATGGATAGGCCATATCATGAGACACGAAGGATTGTTGAAACTGATAATAGAAGGAATAGTAGAAGGAAAGAACCTCAGAGGTAGACCAAAATTGGAATTCATTCGACAGATAATAAAGGACTAAGGATGTGATTCATATATGGAAATGAAAGGGAAGGCGGATAAGAGGGAAAACTGGAAGATGGCTACAAACTAATCTACGGAATGAAACCATAGAGAGAGAGAGAAATTTTACATATGATTCACTTCTTCGCTAAAAGTTTCAAAGATTCTGCTATTAAATACCGCAACAATTATAATATATGTAACATTTTCTAGATACCAGCATGAAAATCTTTGAGAAATTTGATCAGGCAGTACATTGTGCTACCTTTCTCATTTATGAATGTGTCAGAATATATTTCTTTACCATTTTTTAACTACAATTGTTTTTACCATAAACTCTATTAAGAAGAATTCATTAGTAACCTCAATCGGCCTATAATATCAATGTGTGAACAAATTCATTTTAGTTATCATTTTTTTTTTATTTGAAAGTTAAATATAATAGTTTTTACGTTATAGCAACAAAATGTATTTTAAGTAATCTAGACTGACAAATGATATCGGTTTTTTTTAAATGCTCTAACTCAAAAACCAAAAATCGCAACAACTTGAAATATTCACCAAATCTTTATATTGACGTTCTCTATATATGGTTAAGTTTTCAAAGTATTTTGACTTATTTATAGACAATTTAAATTTTCGATTTTTCTAAATTTTTCGTTTCAAAATAAAATATACTTATTACAATATTTATAAATAACATTATATTCTAGACAAACATATCATCTCCGTTCAGAATCGTTTTTCGTATACAATGATACCTATCATTGAATTCAAATTTAACAAATCCATTATAATGACCTATCCTATGAAGAGTCGCACTTCACCCCCAAGTGTGCAGCAGAGCGAGGCCCATCCGGTTCTTTTTACTTTTTATACTTATCAAAATTAATTTATTAAAATTAATCTACTTATACATAAGGCATAAATATTTCAAAATTGCAATTATTTGTTAATATTAAGATTTTTAGAAAATAAATAATTCAAAAGTAATTTAAAATTGACAGTTATCAAGGTATTTTGTTCAATAATATAATATATAAAATCATTATAAACTTAAATTTTATTTTAGTTTTACACTCGTCAAGTTAAATATATTTTAAACTTATTTATCAAACAAAAACTACCAATTGACTGGTAAATTTAATTAATTTACAAAAGTTCAAAAATTAAACGTAACAAACTAACAATTTTAATTTGTAAATAATTTTTTAGAGCTGATTTGTGTGCGTGTGTGTGTGTGGGGAGGGGGTAAGAAATTTTATTGTATACAAGTAGAAAATGTTTTGATCCTAGAACACTCATAAGATTTCGGGATAAGAGTATGAGGAAGGGGTCCCTTGCGATTTGTCCTCTTGTAATTGATTAATAATCTGGCGTAGTCACATACGTAAAAACAAATAAACCAAATTGAGAAAAATTTAAAATATTATAAACTATTAATTATCTTCACTCGTTAAAAACGAATCAGTCAATTCAAATATATTCAGTACAATAACTTTGATTACAAAAAGTTTATCTAAAATACTGGTTTGTTGAAAATACGTTTTCATAAACCATGTTCTTTGACTACTGTTATATCATTATCTTAAAAAGTACATTACTGATTTTATTTTTAATCTTAAAAAGTACATAGAAAATAAAATCAGTAACTTAAAGTAAAAAAAATGTGTATATTTTTGGATTACAATGTTTAATTCAAAGAATCTTTACAATATAAACGGAATAATTGATTTATTTATTAAAGTGACATTATATTGGAATTAAATGACAATCAAATGATTTACATTTATTATTTACAATTACATTTATACACTTGGTGGTATATTTACGGGATTTATATGCGTTTTGATTCCTTCAGAACAAAAATAAATCTTCTTCTTCTTCTTCTACTTCGCCTTCCTCCCAACTATTTGGGGTCGGCCACCCTTGTCCTACACCTCCACTTTACTCGGTCAATCACATCTCCTCTGCACACACCGACAGCCCTCATGTCATTCTCCAAAGTCTCCAACCATCTCTTTTTTGGTCTTCCTCTTCCTCTTTTCCCTTCAACGTCCATCTTCATAACCACTCTTACTGCATTCGTTTCCTCTCGCCTCATCACATGCCCAAACCATCTCAGCCTATTTTCTCTCATCTTGTCCACAATTGGCGCTACACCAACACTACCTCTCACGTATTCATTCCTTATTCTATCTTCTCTTGTCACTCCACTCAACCATCTAAGCATTCTCATTTCCGCGACACTCATACTTTGTTCTATTCTCCTGTTAACCGCCCAACACTCTGAACCATACAGCATAGTTGGTCTCACTACACTTTTATAAAATTTACCTTTCAGCCTAATTGGAATTCTCTTATCGCATAACACGCCCGATGCTTCTCTCCATTTCATCCACCCGCACTTAATCCTATGTTTTACATCAATGTCAAAGCCCCCGTCCTTTTGAACAAAAGATCCTAAATATTTAAAGCTCTCAACTTCACCTATCACATCACCATCTATTGTCAGTTGTCTCCTCATTCCTTAAACTTCTTGGTCTCTTTGTCCAAAATCATACTCAATATACTCAGTTTTATTTCTACTAATTCTTAATCCCTTTTCTTCGAGGGCTAACCTCCACTCATTTAACATATTATTGACAACTTCTTGGTTTTCTCCTATCAGAACTATATCATCCGCAAACATCATACACCATGGTATCTCACCCTGTATCTCCTTTGAAACCTCATCCATTACCACTGAGAACAGGTAGGGGCTTAGAGCTGACCCCAGTTGCACACCTACTCCTTATATATATAAGGTATATAATATTAATGCATAATTCACAGGTAATAATATCAAATATATATTTAGTGAAGTACTTAAAATTGCTTCTAAAATAGACGTCGATATTAAAATACCTCGAGTTTATTGACCAAATTGTATGTGAATTAAGGACTCGATTTGATCAAAGGTTAAGAGATATTATTCCACTTGAAGGGTTAATCCCATCACATTTCAATAAATATGATACTAAAACTATTTTGGAGGCTGCAAAAATATACGAAAATGATCTTCCCTTAAATGCGATTGTTACATTAAAGGCTGAATTAAGTGTATGGCAAAATCAATGGAAAGACAATGGACAAAATAGCACAGTGAATAAACCTCAAACCGCTATTGAGACTTTACCTTATTGTACAAATATTGTGCCTAATATTAAATTGCTTTTACAAATATTCACAACTCTTCCTGTTACAACAGCTATGCCAGAACGTACTTTTTCTACCTTAAAACGACTGAAAACCTACTTAAGATCAACAATGACTGAAAATAGACTAAATGGATTAGCTTTAGTAAACATAAATAAAAAAGAGGTCATTTCAGAAACTGAAATTATTGAGGATTTTGCAGAAAAAGCACCAAGAAAATTGCAACTCATAGATTGGTTACTTAGAATTAGGTACTATTACTATTTATTATTATTTATATATATATATATTAACTTAAATCTGACTGACTGAAAATATAAACAAATTATTTGCATTAAAAACATTAAATATTTGGTTTATTTTATTTTTTTGTTTTTGGTAGTAGGTAGTATATATGGTAAAATTTTAGACAGTGTGTGCCCCCCCCTAAAAAAAATCCTGGATACGCCACTGGACACTAGTACTCGACCCTTCATACATATCCTGGATCAAATTAACATACATTTTTGGGACATTTTTTCTCATTAATGCCCACCTTAAAACTTCCCTTGGCACCCTGTCATACGCCTTTTCTAAATCTATAAACACCATGCATAGTTTTTTATTCTTTTCTCTGTACTTCTCTACTAATTGCCTAACACAAAATACTGGCTCCATTGTCGATTTTCCTGGCATAAAACCAAACTGGTTTTCTGATATCGACGTCTCACTTCTTATCCTCTTCTCTATAATCTTTTCACAGATCTTCATACTATGACTCATGAGCTTTATTCCTCTATAGTTCCCACATTCTTGTATGTCTCCTTTTCCTTTAAATATTGGTACAATAAAACTCCAATTAAAAACAGTTTATATGGATAATATTTTTAAAGAGTTAATAAAACAAGAATTAAAATAATATTAAATTTATATATTATTATTTATTAAATAGTTATTTTCAACTATTTAGCCAACTAAGTTCAATTTTTCTTGTCATTGATTATTTTTTAACAGATAAAACAAGACGAGTGGGACGGTCATATTTAAAGAAATGCAAACAAAATGGTATTTATAAATAATGTTATTTTCAAATTTTTTAAATAACACTACTGCCCATATTATAAGAGTTTTGAATCGATCCAAATTAATATAATCTAAAGATAAAATGTTCATTTTGTTTATTATCGTACCTAGTTCCGTAAATTTGTATTTTAGTCGATGTACGGTGGCACGATAAACGCGATAACGGACTACACACACTAATGATCATTTACTACTCACACATTGACACAGTGAAAATGTTCATGTGATATAAAATGCCTAGATATTACTCCTTAAGACATGCTATGCTCCAGCCCCCTTAATACTAACATAAATATTATAAATGGCTTAAACTTCAATTAAATTAACTGCTGACTAATATGAATCATAACATTATATGAAAATATTATTACTGCGTCTAACAATATATTATTATCGATAGACGAAGGAAACGACCGCTATTAACGCCGATTCGTGCGTGGCGGTCGGTGACAATAAACAACAACAATATTAATTTTGTGTACATTAAAAATATTACTTTAATAATAATTAATATACCATCGTCCGCCGTACTGTGACAAATATGTCGAAAAGTATCAACATTTAAATTCATCATAAAAATTATACAAGACCAATTAGTTTATAAAATTAATCAGGCAAAATATTTTTCTGTATTAGTCGACGAGACAACTGACGTTTCGCGTGTTGAACAACTGTCTTTGTGTGTACGTTATTTAGATAATAATTTAAATACTGAAAAAAATGAAATAAACAATTATGTATGAAGAAGACTTCTTAAAATTTGTACCGGTTAACTCTACCGATGGTCAAAGTTTGACCAAAGTCATTCTAGGAACTTTAAAAAATCTTGGTATGACCTGTGACTATTTACTTGACCAAGGTTATGATGGCGCAGCGGCCATGAGTGGTAATTTTAAAGGCGTACAGGCTGTTATTAGGGAAATACATCCCACTGCACTTATTGTCCACTGTAGCGCACATTCATTCAACTTAGCATTTGCTCATTCGTCAAATATTCACTATATTCGTAACTGTATAGGAATAACAAAATCTGTGGGAAATTTTATTAAAATATCGTCTAAGAGAACTGAACTATTAAAAAATAAAATAAAAGAATTTCTACCTCAAACTAAATGGACTAAATTAACTTCTATGTGTGAGACTAGGTGGGTTGAAAATCACGATGGTATGTTAAGATCCAGAAATATATAAACCTATTGTTGCAACATTAGAAGAATTACAATTATTTGTTGATATTGAAACATCATCTAAAGCTCTACAGTTAAATAAGTATGTAACAACTAGTGAATTTATTATAAGTATGATAACACCGACAACACTTTTCTCTATAACTTTGCCATTATGTAAAGTATTGCAATCAGTAAAATGTGATTTAAGTGAAGCAGTAGAACATGTTGAAACAGTTTTAAACGAAGTGAAAGGTATGCGAAAAAACATTGATGAAAATTTTAAAGAAATATTCATTAAATCAAAACAATTATTTATATTCGTGAATGATGAAGAAAAAATAAAAATACCAAGATTAGTCGGTTATTCAAAAAATAAAGATACCAAAATTCCTGAAGATTATTTTCGTATTTCTATTGTAATTCCTTTCTATGATGATTTTATTAGTAAACTTAAAGAACGATTTTCCAAACACAAGACAATTTTATGGTCTTTGTATTTATTAATACCAAAAACGTGTACAAAATCTTCAATTGTAGAACTAGATTTTATATTCAAATTATATTCAAATTATATAAATATAATATATTATATATTATGTTTATATTCAAATTTTATAAATACTGATTCATTACTGTCAGAAATAAAATTATGGAAAAGAAAATGGATTGCATTTGAAGATAAATTCGTCCAAATACAGCTATAGAATCATTAAATTATTGTAACCCTGAACTTTTTCCAAATATTCATTTTTTATTAAAAGTACTAGTCACATTGCCGGTTTCTACAGTAACTCTCAAACGAACTTTTTCGACATTAAAACGTGTAAAGACATTTTTACGAAACTCTACAGGACAAGAAAGACTAACTGGCCTAACTCTATTAAGTGCCCATAGAGATGTTACGGTTAATCCCGAAGAAGTGTTAAACCAGTTTGCTCGTCAAAAAGATAGAAGCATTTTATTAGTTTAAAATATATTGAATTTATGTATGTTATCACTTCATTTTGTTTTTTTGTTTTGTATAGTGTAAGGTGGCAAGATGTCAAAATAATTTTGTTTGTTTAATTATATATTTTATTAAAAAAAGATTAAAACTTTTTCGGTCTTATTTTTACCAAATTTTAAAACGTAAATTCAGTAAAATTACAACAAACATATTTTGGACCTCTCCCCAAAAAAAAAAAATTATTTCTGGATACGGCCTTGATGTGTAATATAATTATATAATATAATTATTATCTGTAATATATTTATAAAACTAAGTAATTTACAAGTTTATACATTTTTACAGCACATGATTAGTTTGTAGAGAAAATTATTTATTCAAAATACCTCAGAATATATACATATATATATTTATAATTAATCGCTTAGTAATTAAATGGGACTATATGGGACATTGAGAATTGTATATGGATTAGAGTTTCCTACTTTTTTTTGCTTCTGTAAATACTGACTCTACCTATCCATCTCTTCCTATGGCCACTCACTAGATCTTTTCGTAATCTGGTCCTCTAGGTTGGGGGTTAAGCGTAGGACTAATAACCCTGCTTCATAAAAAAACGAATTGTTATGATACCATTATTAAATCAGAAAAAAGGGATAAGAATCTGATATGTCTAAAGTCATATTTTTTCTATGTATGTATATAATAGAGAAGTTGAGCGGTAAAAATTTAAATGAAAAAAACAAAAAATTAATACTATTTTTTGATAGAATTTCGCTTAACTTTATCATCGAACTTAGTGTGTTAGTCTTTATGGTGTCGTACAGGGGTAATTTTTTGGATAAATTTATGAGAGAGAGGGCTAGGGGAACTATACCCCGACTTTTTTTTATATAAAAATGGCATAAAATATTAAATAAAATAATTTTTTTATTGTATATGGTGATAAATGTATATTAAAATTAGAATTAAATGTATTCTCGCATATTATCTATATAATCAATAAATGTATTTTATAATTATTGACTAACAAATATAAATTACTGTTTCATCAATTAATTGTGATCATACCATCTATAAATGTAATATACCTATTTTAATTAATATTTATTACAAATTACAAAATCTTAACAAAAAAACGAAATTGTTTTGGTGAAAGGGCGTCACCAAAAGTAATAAACACCCTTATTTTATGATCATAATCCGGCCCTGGTCATCAACAATGAATTACTAAACAAATGTTCGTTTACGAGTATACAATTACTAATGCAACAACATTAGGTTTTTAGAAATTGCCAACACAATGATCCTTAAATAAATGCTTGTGTAGAAACCCATTAGTCATTGCGTTTGGTGCCTACAACAAGTATACCGATGGGACGTGTGTGTAAGTGTATTGCCAACGTGTAATTCAGTACGACGATATCGTATATGTGCTTGTATGTATTCTATGAATAAGTGTACATGCGATCGTAGATATGAGCGCTGTTTGTTACGAGCGGTAGCGCGGCGCAGTAGGTGACGATGGAAATGCTAGGGCGATAGCGATTTACGAGTCGGTGACGTATCGTTTGTGCGTGTACGTAGTGTACTTAGTAGGTAAACGTAGTCCCCAGTGAGTCTGGTTTAATCCTTTCCTCGCCCATCTACACAGATTGTCGAGATTTTAGTACATGGCGATTTGGACGCGCTGTAGGCTGCGACTGACCGCACTATGTACAAACACTCACACACACACACACACACACACACACACACACATACACGGACGCCATTGACCGTGAACTGCCACCCGCCGCGATGATTAAAATATTATCGACCGTTCTCTCATGTTACCGACAGCTGATGTGCGTCAAACATTATCACTGTTTTCTTACATACGCGTTCTGTGTGTGTATAGATATACAAAAACATCAACACACACACACACACATTCCAGGGGAAGATTCATGGGGAAAGACGTGGCGATACCCCCCTAGGGTTTTTAAAATGCTCAAATTACGGTCAAGTTATTATACTTTATAAATCACTGATAAATATTTTTATTCGTCCCTTCCTTTAACAAACTTCAGATCCGCCCCAGACACACGCACATAATATAGTCTCCACGGTATATGGATTTGTTTAAGGAATGTACTGATGTACTGAGAAGTGATGGGACAGAAGAAGGAGAAAGTGGTTCCAGGCGTAAAAGTTTCGGCACTTCGTACCACCGCCACGAAATGGTGACTGCTTTTTCCCCGTCGCGATGTGACGTATATATTACAACTTACTAACCTACCTATTCTCGTTTCGGTTAATTGACTCTCATTGACTAGGTCCAAAATATTTTTTACGTATTTTATTGTTTAATTCTTTGTAGATCAAGCATTATTGGTGATAAAAATTTAATTTTTTTTTGTTTAGGCTATTATGATTTTTATTTTTTTGATGAATTATCATAGTTTACAATTTTTAATTAGAGGTAATTTTCAATTTTTTAGAAAACGGGAACAAATAAGTCTCTATGGCCCCTTAGGAGTAGACTTTTAAGGCCCTCCGCACACGGAGATACTAAAAAGAAACTAAACTAGTAAGTGATTTGAATCACTATAAAATCACAAACTGATTACAGACGCAGCTCCGCACACGAAGCTATAGCATACTCATTAGTATACTCATTAGTGACATATATCACAAATTTGCATAACGAAATAAGCGCGTAGATACTAACTATACTAGTATACTATACTGTACGACGTACAAAGCTTAGTTAAGTATTGTGGTGTTGTAGTGCAGTGCTTCTCAACCTTTTTTGTTATAGGGCCCCCTAAATGTAATGTAAAACTGTCAAGGCTCCCTTCCATGGATGTAAAAGCAAAAAATAAATAAAAAAAGGTCATCAGTATTATTTTTTTCAATGATATACGAATATACTATACTTACATGCACTAATTTCACAATTTCACACAAATAAATTATTAAAATGTATAGATGTATAAGACTTAAAAACATATATTATAAACAAAAAAAGAATTGGTAAAAAAGGCTAGGTTAATAATAATAATAAATAATAAAAATAAAAAATGTGAATTAATTTTATTAATGTGACGGTTGGGCTTGCATATTTTCGCATAACATATTTATGTCAGGTGTGATATTCGAAACTTTCCCGATGTAATAACAATTTTATTATTATTTAATAACAGTAATCTAACATTAGACTTTATCGACAATGATTAATCATATGGTCGGTTATAATGGTTATATAATAACTGAAAAACCAAAAATATTTTAAATAAAAAAAATATTTCAAGGCCCCCCCGATCATATAGCCACGGCCCCCTAGGGGGCCGCGGCCCCCAGGTTGAGAAGCACTGTTGTAGTGTATAGTTATGAAGTTTTTTATTTTTTTTATTTTATTTAATTTGCTTTTGTTTTCACATTACAGCAAAACGATTACATATCAAAATAACGGTGGTGTTACAACTGATAATTAATAATAATAAAAAAAAAAAATTATAATAATAATAATAATAATAACAATGTTTATGAACCAAGAATATTTTAGTTATGAAGTTATAAGTTAGTTTTACTATAATTGTGCCAGTTTTAATGTACACGTCATACAAATTTGTTATACAACCAATATGTCAGTACGGACTCTAGTGATGAAGAATAATATTTTGTATTAATATTGTTTAATATGTTCATTCATTATGACTACATTATATATAATATGTAATAAATTATAATATATTATATTATAGTCTACAACTAAACAGATTCCATCCAATGGAATTCCATCCACTATAAAATAGGAAACAAAAACTCAAATAGCTAGTATACTAAAGGTGACCATACGTCCCATTTTGAACGGGACTGTCCCGTTTTTCACATCTTCGTCCCGTTGTCCCCAGGAAAATTTTCGGGACACAAAAATGTCCCGTTATCAGAAAATAGTAAAAAATAACAATATTCAATTTTAATCTATCGATGAGTTATTGTTTTTATTGCATTTAACTATGATGTGTGCATGTAACGTGTATATGTCGCGTCCACTTAGTGAAATCGATCATTTCATGAAGTGGACATCCACTTCATTAAATGTATCCATTTAGTGAAAATTACGTTTTTCTACTCTATCTGGACAATTTTTTGACTTTTTCATGAAGTGGATAAAATTCATTTTGTCTACATTGTGTAATATTATTTTTATAATATAAACATAAAAAAATATGAAAATTATAAGCTTAAAAAATTAAAAATCTTAAAACAGACACACCTCGATGTTTTTATATTTTATAAAAGTTGGTAGTATGATGTATTATGCTATGATAAAACAGGCACGTATTATATACGAGTATTTTTGGTATTGGATAATTGTACCTACGATTTACACTATAAAATAAACATTAAAGTTGCTTGATATAATTTGTAACTTGTACAAGGTACGAGTACATTGTATAAACTGGTTCGTCAAAGTTGACGTAATTTTAAGACAAATTATTAAATACCTATTCCCGTTGACAACGCTCTGTCAGTCTTATTACTCTGTCTCAGTAGTAACATGTTATTTTATATAATATGGAAAAAGTATTATTTTATGATAAGTTACAAGAATATTATGCTACGAAGCTGAAGAAAAAACCTTTTAGTCAAGAGGAACAGAATCAAATGATCATTGAGATTGAAGCTGCTAAAACTAAAACGTAAGAATATAACTTATTATTATTTATATTGATTATAATTAGTGTTCGGGATTTCTTGCACTTAAAATTTTCGAAATATGCAGTTAAAATCGTTAAAATATATTTTAAAATATGCAGCTAATTTTTATTTCGTTTTTAAAAAACACATAAGGTATATTATTAATTATTATTATAAATTAAAAATCTAAAAATTAGGTAGGTACTTAATATAATAAAAATAATTTTGTGTGAATGCGTCTATTTACATTAATGTATTTGTAGCCGAGCGATTCTTTTCAGATACTAGTAGCCGGCTACAAAGTGTCTCGTGTGAAAGCGCTCTATGAGATTCATTAGGTTTTACCACACCATACAATTGTCGATATTATCGATAAAATAGTCGATTATTAGCGATAAAGAGACTATCATCGTAAACAGACGTACGTGTTAGATACGACAGACTACGACCATCCAATTATGATTTTTCCCGACAATTTTACGTTTATAAAAATATAAAAATGTGAGATATGCCCAAATATGCTAAAAATTGCTCAAATATGCGCTTTTTTTAAATATGACAAAATATGCGAAAATATGCAAATTCAAACTTAGTATTTAATTTCGTCATTTCATAAAACAAATTAATAGCTCACTTAGAGTAGACTACGATCACTACAAAAAAACATGCAAATGCAAGTTCCGAACCCTAATTATAATTATACGAGTACTTAATAAATAAGCTTAATTTAGATTTTTAAATCTTTAAATATTTAATATCGTAAAAGTTTAAGATTTAGACGCTCGTAAAAATTCGTTAGTTGACTTACGCTCGATTTTTTTTATAATTATTGTAATCAAAACTTATAGACAACCTTGTATTACATTTTCATAAAATGATATTCATAATATATGAATAAAAAAATTGTGCCTGTGTATAATGAGTTCAGAATCTAAAAATTATAAATTAAATTTTTTTTATATTTAGATGTACAAAAACACGTCGAGAGTATTATTTACTTACCACATATAGAGTGTTTAATGTTTTAATGATTTAAAATAAAGTATTGTAGTATAGAAATAAAAATTTGTTTTTTCTAAAACATTAAATGTTAACAAAAAAAAAAAAACACCTGATACTGTGCTTGATTAAGAATAATTTAAATTTAAAATTACGCGGAGATTGACAATTTTTGAGGTAGAAAAAGAGGGTAAAAATCTCGATTTTACCGTACTCTGAAAAATGGCATTATGAAATTTTTTGAATTTTTGTGATTTTACGCGGTAAAATCGAGATTTTTACCATCTTTTTCAGCCTAAAAAATTGTCAATCTCCGCGTAATTTTAAATTTAAATTATTCTTAATCAAGCACAGTATCAGGTGTTTTTTTTTTTTTGTTAACATTTAATGTTTTAGAAAAAACAAATTTTTATTTCTATACTACAATACTTTATTTTAAATCAATACAAAAATATATTTTAACAATAATTATTATACAAGTTTTCTTACTTCTCTAGTCAAAGGTACATATTTAATTATACGATCATGAATTAATAAACAGTAAGCAGAAACACTGTTAAGATTATCCGTTGATTCAATTTCTATGCTCACATCAATAGTAGACGCCGTGCTTGTATCGACTTGTTTCGAAGTATCAATAACAATAATTGGAGCAAGAGTTTTAAAAGTGTCTGTATCCAGTAGCAGCTGACGTATATTTTTTCCATAGTACAATTCTTGAAATGATGTGTACATATCGTACAACACCGAGAATTTATTTTTCTAAAATTCAGATTTAAATTGTCGTAGGGGTAAATGGTAGAATTTAAAATCGCTCGAATATTTGTTAAATTACAATGATCGAAAGCACTACAATCTTTTTCAGTATCATTTTTTCGTTTTTTCTGTAAACCCAATATGATGTAACGCGGTTTTTCCAACTTTGATGCAGTTTTCAAATTCCACACTATATTTTTAGAAGCTCCGAGCTCAGAATATCCAAATGTTTCAAACGATCTAAATGGAATAAATTAATTAATTTTCTTCTTATACGATTTTCATTATTTTTAACCTTTTCCGTATCTTCACGAAAGTTTTATTGTTGTCGAAGGAAAAATAAAAGACTCGAATTTGGTAAAATTATGTAATAACGGCTTATCTTTCGCTTCCGACCAGGTACGGTGTGGAAGTTGATAAAACTCGCCTTGTCGGTATCACTAGTACAATGAAGGGATATTTATTGTGTACGCCTAATAATTTGAATTGTTATGGTAACTCAAGTTGGATAGTGAATTCTAAAAGTATAGTAAATAGTGAAGGTGTATTTAGTGCTTGTATACCGCTAAAATATTGGTTAGGATTTTTCGAAGATTTTAAAAAAATTTTGATTAATTCTCGAATAGAATTAGTTTTGATAGAAATAATAATGATGTTCAATTTTTATTAAATAAAACTCGTTGTTTAAAACTAACATTACTAACGTTACTAACAAATACGGACTCCTCTCTCACTATTGATAAAATTACATGGAAAGTTCCGCATGTAAGCGTGGATGATTCGGAAAGATTAAAAATAATGAAAATCGTAGAAGAAAAAAATGTATTTATTCCTTTTAGATCGTTTGAAACATTTGAATGTTTACAATCAGATGGGTAGCTTCAAGTCTCCGGACAGTAAAAGCTGTTTGGTATAACTTTGAATCTCTTTTTCAACATTTTTCTTATGGAATAATGGATGATCAAAGGAGCTCTAAATAAAGAAAAAAGTATGTTGGTTTGAAAATACTTTAAAATCCATGGAATATGTTTACAACCTTGGCATACTGTTTGATGCTTTGACCGAATTATCAGATTTGTCCATTCAGCTCCAAAAAAGAGATCTATCTCTTATGGCTGCTCATAAATTAATTGAACGGACCATTAGCGTTTTGGAATCTATAGCTAATAAAAATTGTGAAAAAACCAAAGAAGTAAATTCTGCTTGTGAACAAAAAGAATTTAAAGGCATTATACTAGAACATAAACATTCTGTAGTAAAAATTGAAGTCTGCCAAGTTTTTAGAAGTTTGTCTGATAATCTAAAACAAAGACTTTTTACTATACAATCGTCTCATGTATCAATTTTAGATAGAGCTGATCCTTATAAAGATTTATTTAATAATTTATTGATAGATTTAGCTATGCTTTCTCCAGATAATTGGCCTGATAACTGTGATATAAATATAAGCCGTTTGTCTAAAATATTTGAAATTGATCAAAGAGCCAGTGTACGAGTATTTCGAGAATACAAAGTGTCTTATCCTTTAGTAAATACAGACATTGAACTATTAATGACCGCTGTAAAGACTTTGGCTATTTCTTCTGCTGAATGTGAACGGTCCTTTAGTTCAATGAACGAAATTGTTTCTTCAAAAAGAAGTATGTTGACTAGTGATCATATTTCATCGTTAGCTTTCATTAATTGTATTGGACCACCAATAGATAAATTCAATCCTAACATCTATATTAAAACTTGGATATTATCAGGGAAAAGAACTGCAGATGAACAATGTTGTCCAAAAAGAAAAATAAAAGACAAGGAGAATCTTATACATCTTTATGGTTGTGTTTAGATAAAGAGTTACACATACTAACTATACTGTATACTTGTAACTTGTACTTATAACATTTACATAGCTTATGTGGCTTATGATACCTATGTGATATGATAATATTATAATTTAAATAAATTATTTTTTATTTATTTTTTTAATGAAATGTTTAAAATTAAAAATGTAAACATATTTTTTTTTTAACATTTCAGGCAATGAATTGCAATTTATTTTTTACATTACTTAGCAAGCATTATATAATATTTTTAATCATTTCTTTAGGACAACATTTTATTTTACATACTATTAACATAAACTTTTTATGAACAAATTACAAAGGTGTGTGAAAGAACAAATTATACCTAGTGGGTAGTGGGTTTCTTAAAAAATTTTGGTTAGATATAGACTTTGGAAAAACTCGGGAACGCTCCTCAATTTTTAGTGACTTTAGTCCCCCCTCAACGTTTTTTCCACTTTAACCACTGCATATTAACCTAATATGTATTAATACCCCAATATCAGCGTAAACAAAAAATTATTTTTCATAGTTCATTATTTCAGTTTTACAGTAATCGTCAACCTTTTTCTTAACGTAGAGGCTTTTTTTTTATAAAAAATAAAAAAATATTTTAATAAAATTTAATATTTTTGTTACTTAAAAACATAATAGAACATAATTTTTTTAATATAAATACTCAAAAAATTTCTTTTTTTTTTATTGTCCCATTTCGACTAGAAAAATATATGGTTACTCTAAGTATACTGGGAAGTCGCGTTGCTATCAACTTATTTACAACGCGTTGCAGACAAGTTACTAACATGTAGCGTCGTGTGCAGAACCAAATCTTTATATTGACGTTTTCTACTAATGGTTAAGTTTTCAAAGTATTTTGACATATTTTGACTTATTTATAGACAATTTAAATTTTCGATTTTTGTTTTTGTTTTTGTTTTTAAACATCTATAAAATTTAATTGGTTGAGCGAAAACTCTTGAAAATTTTATACTAGGTTTATAATAAGTTAAACTTATCGTAACTAAAAAATATCGGTGATCGGTTAACTCAATTTTTTTTTATAAGCCTTAATGCTCAAATTTGTATAAAATGTGTAAAAATCACGATAATTTGCAAGTTATTTTGTAGATAAAAATTCATAAAATTTTTTTTGTTTATACTTAAGGTTTCAGAATTCGTATTAGTCAAACCGCATTGTAGAAGATGTTAATCATCTTGAATGTCTCCGTGTTCGCATTCTGCAGTTCTATCTTCCATCGCATGAGATTCTTTTTTGTTCTCCCTACTTCTACTCTTAGGTGGTTTAATATTTTCCAGGGTCCATACTTCAGGTCCTTACCCGGTGGGAGGCTCTTTGAGGCTCTAGTCCATACAGATATTGAGTCATCCGTTTTACATCTATATTTCCATTTAAATATACATTTATCGTATGTAGCCGTACAAAGAATGTCTTCCGTCGGAGTTGCATTTCTTTCTCTCTTCTTAGACCAGGGGTCGCCAACCAGTCGATCGCGATCGACAGGTCGA
>JASXSY010003043.1:0-65514 GCA_034509805.1 Sipha maydis | reverse complement strand
AAATATAATAACAAAAATAATACATATAAAATGTAAAAAAATTAAACTTTGATGAAAAAAAAAATCGTTAGTAAATTCATTAATGATGGTTTTGAAAAATCAATAAAATCAGCGGTTGACCAAAAGCCTCGTTATTCAGCGGAAGGTACGTAACTGCAAAAATCATTGATGGGATTGTTTCGGTACTTCGGTGATTTCAATTTGATTTCCGATGAAATAGCCGTTCACAGTAGTTCATTACTCTGACAACTTAATAATGCCACGACGGTAATATAATACAAATAACCAATGAACAAGCTGTGTCAAAAATAGATACAAAACTGATTTAACATATGTTATAATATAACGGTAGATATGATATAATAGAGTATATTTATCTGTTGAAATTTCAAGTACATGATCATGGAATTTGCATAAATATTGATAATGATATCTTCAAACTCTATTCGGTCAAATTTCTGTCTTCTCGACACTTTTAGATATTGGTTTCTGTGAATGGTTTTAGACAGGTAAAATACGATTGGTGGAGCGATTTTATGTACCGTTTTCAAAAAACCGGACGTTCCCCTATTTTTAAAGCCAAAAATGTCCTTAACATCAAAGTGGCCTAGCCAAAGAGGCGATGTAACGATAGCGTTTGTCTGACTATGGATAAAATTTTAAAGCTGTCACAGACACATTAAAAATCGAATCGGTCGATAACTCTATATTCCTCGACGTTCTACAGAGCGAGCTTTATTTGTGTCGAATCGATATAACGGCGATGAATGAAAAACAAAAAATAAAATAGTTTTAGAACTATTAAAATCGATGTATTAAATGTTTCGGAAATCAACCGTATCTGACCGCAGTGATATGTCAGGGAGAATTGAATAGCGTAGCTACCAATGTCAGAAAATGGATCCACGACTTCTACAGCCCTGTAGTACAGGCTATATACCATAGATTAGTATGCTCAGAGATCGTCCCTGGGCTCCCGGAATAAAAACTATTTACAAATCAAAAACATGAGTTAGAATATTGTCTGTGATTGAAAATCTAATAGGAATATCAAAGTTTGTCTTTCTCTATATAATACCTTAGTTCAACATAACTCCTTGCTGGAGTCAAACAAACAATTTATATTGATTTTCCCATTACTTGAATGTATTGTATACTGTAGATTGCTGAAAACACAAAAACATAACTAAGATTAAACATAAATGTATTTATTTATTTACACTCTTGGCTTATGTCAAAATCAAAAGCATTCCAATAAAACAAAAAAAAAAAAAATTAATAATAATAATATTGAAAAATATTATTATTATTATTATTAACATTTAAAAAAATATTTTGTACGTTAAGCAAATTTAGTTAATATTATAGAATTTGAACTTTTTTGCACTAGTATTATTTTCCTCCAAAGTTTTATAACGATATTACAAATATTTTATGTTGGATGTTATTCAACATCGACCGTCGTTTTTACACTATCTTTTTCAAGTATGTCATGTGAGTAGGATTTTTCTCTGCACTCTTCTATTCCCCTTCCTATTCTTCTAGTATGAAAATGATGACCACGCTATTAATGGAGGGGGAAAAAACTATTCAAAATTTTAATGTATAAAGTTATTTTTCGCTTACCTTAGCAGTGCAGTTTTCTACGGACTTGACGGTGGGGCGCTCTGCAACGGTAGTTTTTACGAATTCCATTACCGTTCCAGCTTCCGAAACTGTTATCTGCATTCCCGCGGTTTCCACAGTTTTCTCCGTCGTTTGCTCACGACAACGAACATCAGATTTATTTCGTCGTTTCGAGTGGAAATGGCTTGTCGTCCGAAACCATTTACCATGCTTCTCGTCTAACCTTGCTTCTCGCCTTCATCGGTTTCCCGGTTAGCACGGAAGAATCTGCGACTTAAACGACCACGAACCCATCTCGGTTAGCATCTCCCATCAGCTGTGAGTTCTAAGTCCTGAAGTTCGAAAATACAGGCGTTCCATTGCCAGTAGAAATAATATTACATAAATTTGATTAATATTATAAAAATAAATATTGTAAGATTCGAAATATCTACCGTACCAGGCAATGGGCACTAGATCACGATATCTCTCCACCTCCGTTATGTCATCGTATAATTAATGTGTAATTATTATTTCTATTATTGTTGAGATGCTACGGTAAAAACAAATGCCATTTTTCCCTACCACTTATTATTGATTATAAAAATGAATTATGTAATTTTTAATCTGAGCGATAAACGACTCAATAAATACGGACGGAGTTGGTTGTTGTTACCCAGCCATCGGCGGTGTCGCAACTTATTTATTATTCTTATTATTTTATTATTAGTTATATATATATATTTTTTTTTTTTTTGTGCAACATTAACTACATAAATAGGATGGAGTAGAGCGCCAAAAGTCACTCCCGGTAGGAAGATGTCTCGATGTCGGACCCGAACGCGGACGCGGCACGGGGGTGTACTTTAGGTAATATAAAATAGCGGTGATACCCATTAACTCGGCCAGTACATTCATTTTTTCTATTTATTCTTGTTGTTACCATTAATTTTGTACTTGTTTCCTTTTTTGTTCATTGTTTGTCTGTTTGAATTAGTATTATCTCTTGAATCGAGTTTTGATGCCTGAAGGGTTTTTCTCGACGTGCAAATTATGTAGGCGTTTTCAAATAAAAATTTGTCAATCGATTTGGGTACCTTTGTTATAAAAAATTATTTATATGTTAATGAGTTATTGTCATAACTCATTTCCAACAAGTCCACGATGTTCATACGTTTGTCGTAAGAGGCCGTGGCTGGTGACCCTGCTATATTAAAATCAAACTAAATAGTTCATGTGAGGTTTCAACGGTATGTAAACGAGAAATGCTACATCAACCTAGATGTTTCATTTTTCCATTATCAATGTCACAATGGCTAAAAAATAATAATTATTAGATAAATAAAAAATATTTTCATATAGTAGGAATGTGTATCATCTTACTAAAAACTAAGACTAATGGTAAAGAAAGCATGGGCAGTTTCTCTATTAACAATAACAAACTGCTAGATGATGACCAACAACTCTGACACTAAGACGTTTGGAAACTATTCAGAAGCTCTTGGACAGCTTATTAGTCTAACGATTTATTCAAAGAAAGGTGATGAAAAAGGGTTTTTACACGTGAGTGAATTAGTTGTGCATCGGGAACTGGAAATGGCACTATCAAAATTAAAATTAAAACAAACATCGATTCTATAATTTTTTCGTAGTAAATAGTATATGCAAATTAATTAATACGAGTATATATTATAATATTAAATAAGTAATAAATTAAATAAGAAATAATTTGTTTTATTGAACATATACTTAATTCCAGAAACACTTCTAAAACGGACACTTGGTGGTCCTGTAAGTAGATTAACTGTATTATAAATAAACCGAAAAGGAAAAAAATTTAAAAATTTTGTCTGTCAGGTGTGGGGTTCGAACCCACGCTCCCGTTTGGGAACCAGAGCTTAAATCTGGCGCCTTAGACCGCTCGGCCAACCTGACTTGTGAATGTGACGATAAATACGTATGTATTTAAAAAAATAATGAATTTATTGTATTATGTGAAATAATAAAATAATAAATATTATTATTAATTGTTTTCTAGGTACCGATTATTCAACAAAAACGGGAGAAAATGTAAAACAAAACATTACATTAGACACACGTTTTACGGCAGATGACTTGTGTTGCTCGGGATATATACTAATTAGATTTAATGAATTTAACTATATTGTTTGAATCATAACGTTGCGATCATAAAAAAAAAACATTAAATATTTATGTTATTTTTTTCACCTGTATTTAATACAATTAACATTAAAAATGCGAGCATGGTTCAACGGAATTATTACTTACCTACAGGCCCGGCTCAAGTGTTTGAACAAACACAAGCGAAATTTAGTTTTTCCGCTCCTTACATGTAAATATCACATCAAATATTTTTTTTATACATAAAAATTGCCCCGGAAAAATGCCTCCCTAGGCGCGGGCTTTTATCGTCTACCCCTTGAGCCGGGCTTGCTTACCTATGTTTAAACTGATTACCTGTAAACATTAGGTCTGGATATTGAATCAGAACGTCCGAAAAGTTTATAAACATACTTGTTTAGGAAAAAACCTCTATCGTCTTCGCAGGGCCGGATTTAGGAATGTGGGGGCCCTGGACCCACCCTTAGAAGTAGTTTTCTTTTTCGATTTCATAATAATATATTTAATAACCAAAATCCCAAATAGGTAACTTGAATTTTGGTTATGAAAAAACAATGATTTGTTATAACGAAACAATATAGATAGTAAATAAGTAAATTACATTTATTATATTATAATATGTACAGAACTTAAATAATAATTGTTATAATAATATATTCATATGATAACTTTGTGAGATTTTGTTCCCGCAAATTGTTCAACTACTTGAGAAAATCTAATGATCTAAGTATGTCACTATTTAAACTTAACAATGCAAGTCCTGATAGTCGTCTTTGTGTCATCGAAGTTTGTAGTCGGTTTTTTATTAATAATAAGATTTATTTATATATTTATAACAGTATCAACGATTAAACATTTTTATTGAAGTTATGATTTAAATCTATTTTGAAAATATTATGTTATTGTGTTTTATACGTAAAAAAATTCCACTGAGAAAGGCCCTTATTTTGTGGGGGCCCCCTGGACCCTCCTCTAAATCAGGCCCTGCCTCTTCGTATCTTAATAGAAAATTACTGGACGAAAATAGTTTGCTTGAAAAATACTTTTACCTACGCGTATCGCTGCATTTAGTTCCGATTTCGTTGCTGCATAACACCTATTTGATACCACCGAACAAAGTTTGAAAAATAAATAAAATACACATCATTGTTAAACCCCGTACACTGTTTGTTCGAGTGTTATTTTAAAAGATTTAACGACGTTTGAACCAAACGAAATCGAGCACGTGATAGACAGCACGTCGCTGCAAGCAAGATGTTTTTAGACGTATATAACATGTGACAATCGTTTTATCGCATTGTTCGGCTTGAATTTTAAAAACCTTACGTCGCTTTCAAACGTATTCGCTACAACAGTTGTAAAACGTTTAAACTTGTCTCTCCGTTTTCTGCGTACGATCTACTGCAAAACACCAAACACAATTTTACATGGATATTAGCGAGGAGAGGGCAGCGGAAGGTTATAATGATATTGTAATTTTTGCTCTTGCGATTTTAATTCAGTCATCAGAGTTTATCGCTGAATTACATCAATGGGCTACAATGAACAGATTTGTTGAAACGATATCATGTTGAAATGTCTACGTTTTTATTTTCATCGCAATATTATACAATAATTGTATAAGTATCTTAATAAAAATAATTATTATTATCGCCGTTAGGTAGGTACTTATTAATAATATTACACGCGATTAAATCATTTTCCATAAAACTTGAATGGTAATTTGTTGTTCTGATCATTATATTCAAATATTTTATGAAATCAAAACTAATTTCTTAATCTATTTACTGTAATTGAAGGAACGGGTTGATGTATGAGTACACTTAATATAATGCTATACAATTATAAAGTATATCTGATAAGAAAGAATCTATTTTCGCATTACTTACCTACATTTAAATATTTAATTTAGTGCCTTAATTGGTTTGAAATAATTTTTGATAGTTTGATTTCTAACAAAATTTCAAAAGTATAATGTTTATAATATGACATTGAACTTATTAAACGAATACAGACAATAAAATTATAGTTGTGCGTGACAAAAAAAGGCCAAATTACCGAAATACTAACCCTGTTGGTGTCAAATTATGAGGATTTTATACACTGCTGTCTTATATTTTTTTAATAACAATTTATCAATTTTGATTACAGCTGTTTTTATTAAACTTCGAAGAAGTGTGTTATTTAAATTATAAAAATTGATTTTATTTATTGGTTCTATCTAGAGATGTTAAAATACCGTATTTTATTTTGTTGTTGTATAATACCATATTATACCGGTATTATACCAGTATTAAACCGTATAGAACCTTGTAGTACCTCAAATTATTGGAAATTTAACAGAGGATATAAACCTATTATTAATTATGAAATACGAATCATTTTAAAAAAGGAATAATTTAAATAAGACTAGAAAGTCAGAAAACATTTAAAAAACACATAATACAAGAATTAATTTAATAATTTGAATTTAATACGATAAGGATAAAAGTACGACGCTAAGGATATTTTTAGAATGAGTACTTCTCTACTCAATGGGAAAACATGTTACGATAATAATTAATAAATGATAATTATAAATAATAATTTTATATCTAAGTATCTTTAATTATTAATCGTGGTAATAACTAAATTAATTTAACTTAAAGCCTTATATTTTTTTTTTTATACCGTCTGTATAAAATAATTTTATACAATGTGTATAATACCTTGTATAATACAGTTTTATACCACTGTATAATACAAACTCACATCTCTAGTTCTATCTGATAATAATGAAATAATGTGTTCTGAGAGTATTGAAACTGTCAACAATAATTTTTTTACCTACCAATAATTGTATAAATAATTTTTAAACACTTACTCTAAATTCAAACTCATTTACAATAAAAATAATAATTATAAAATCAAGTTTTTCAAAATTTATTTAATTAATTTTTTATTTTATCTTCAACGTTTAAAGTTTGAATTGCGTATACGATGTTTTACAGATTAAAATCAGATATTTCATTGACCTGTTGTTGCATTGACCTGACAATTAATTATGAGGCCTAACCTATGTTACTATATTATGCACGAATTAAATTAAATAATCAGAAACGTGTTATCCGCTTGGACCCATATTTGCGAGGAACTATTACGTGGCCACATTGTAAGGGATAATACGAAATATACTACTATTACAAAGTCCGGACTACCCTTAAAAATGAGAAATGTTTATATTTTACAAAATTCGCAAAAAAAATAAATGTGTTTTCTTTAGGTAAAACTCGAAGTAAACTGTGCGATTTTTACTTGTGTATATTATCATTTGTACTTGACATAAATATCCAACGCAATATCCGTACAATGTACACAAATCCGGTGTTTGCGGTTTTATTTCCGTTGTACCGTTACGTAGTTGGACGATTCGCAGCGCTTGCAATACGTCATATTTTTTAATTAATCAATGTTCCAGTGCACAATATTAGTATCGTTGAGTGACATTCTTAACGAATCGTTCCGTACAAACAAAAGTTTACAATATTCATTAGAAATTGTATGTAGCCCGATTTTGGGTTGGAATCATTAAGAGTTTTCTATTTGTTATCTACTTTTTACTAAAATGTTATGATATTATTAACATGTTCGTTGTTGGTGCAATAAATATAAATATAGTTGGTGGCTAGGGGGGGAGGGCTTAGCCTCCCAGATATACATTCATTCTCCACGTAATAGGTGCATATGTCATTTTGTACGATATGTTTCCATCGCGATCTTAATTATTATATTATTTTTTATATAAATTATACAAATAAATCTATATTATGTGGTAAATGTTAAGTTCTGTATAGAGCAGAGGTGACCAACATGTCGATCGCGACTCTCCTTCATTATTGATTTTACAATGATGTGTGTTTTTTTTTTTTTTTTTGTGTCTGTCGACACGATTTGGGGCAGTAAAAATGCTTCGATTTGCTTATGTAGCAACTATTCTGAAAGGAAAGTGAATCTAGTTGGTACTTTGGGAGGTCAAAAGTAAAAAATTTTCAATATTTTTTAAATGCGACGGGAAAAACCCTAAAAAAATGAGGGAAAAACGGTAGTTTTTACGCAAAACCAGTTTTCGACGTACTCAAATTTTTAACTCAAAAACTAATCGATGTAAATACTTGAAATTTTCACCAAATGTTTAGATTAGCGTTCTCTATACACCGTTAAATTTTCAAAGTATTTTGACTTTTATTGAGCTATTTATAGACAATTGAAATTTTCAATTTTTTTAAGTATTTTTTTTTAAAATAACAATTAAATTTTTTTGGCTGCCTAGAAAATCTTGAAAATTTAATACAAGGTTTCTTATAAATTGTTCCTTAACTGATAAAAAAAAATCTAAAATCGTAAGTCACAATTTTTTTTTATAAGTGCTCAAAGTTCCAATTTATACGAAATATGTAAAAAATGCGAAAATTTGCAAGTTATTTTGTAGATGAAAATTCATAAAATGTTTTCTGTTCATACTTAAGGTTCAAAATTTTCACACTAGGTTATCTATAAGCTACTCTAAAAAAATCTTTAAAGTTTTTATTATTTAATGATATTTTAAATAAAATAAATAAAAGAAGTGTAACGTGCATGCACATAAAATATATTTTTGCTTAGTTACAACATTTTTTTTTTTTTATCGATCACGAAAACCTAGAAATACTCAGAAGTCGAACACAAATCTTAAAAATGTGGCCACCTCTACTATATAGTGGAAGCATTCAATGAAACAACAGTAAAATAGACTGAAATAATGTTGGTTATTTTTTTTTTTTTAATGAATTATAGGTAATGGAAGTTGTACAGTAGTTCATGACTTTGACCTCTCCTGATTTATATTTTTACGGGTACCCTTCGTACCGAACATTATTAGTTCTTACCAAATTTTTATTGAACGTATTTTTTTCTTCCTCAGCATGAAACTGCCCGTCACTGCCATTACAATACACTATTACCATTTCTCTCTTTCATATGCATCGTCAAAAGCCGAATCTTCATTTATATCTTCAATGTCCAACATCCATCCATTGAGTCCTTGGTCTTCTGAATGTAGTTTTTTGTTTAATTTATTTTGCAACTTTGCGTTATTTTTTAAGCCGTACCTATATGATTCTCACGATCTTTCTATCTCAGGCAATTAAACGTTTTCTATATCCTTTGGTCGACGAACACGTTTCACTCGCGGAAGTGACTATAGATCGTAAATAACTGTGGGCTATTACAGTGTCTTTGAGTTACGTGGCAGTAGTCTCAATTATGCTACAGTAACATCGATTACCGCGTGTTACTTGATCGTCGGTTTCTCCGTATCGTTGTTACTATTTATGTTAACGCTAAGGCAGTTAAATACTTCCATTTCATTGAAACCATGATCATCTACCGTTAAATGGTTTACGTCTGGTCTTCTCTTTGCTACCATTGAATGTTTTGTCTTTTCCTCGTATACACGCGGACTATATTAATGATTGGAGGTACGAAAGATGAAGTCGTAACTAATAAGTCTAAGCTCTTGAGAGCAAGTAAAATAGTTTGCTAGTTTTATTAAAACTCAGGGGCGTGCCTAGAAATGTTTTTGGACGGAGAGTTCAATATTTTTATTACCACGTATTTCAAATACATTTATTTCACTAGTAATAATTTCACCAATAACTTTGGTAATAACTCATTTCGCAGTACTAAATAGATCAACAATGGATTGCATTAATAAAACCCTGGCAAATGTTTATAATGTTTAGTTTAAATTGTATAAACATACTAAGCGGTCCTTTTTTATACAAATTTGTTAAAAATGTTGGAGTGAGTTCTACACTTACCTCCCTCCCATAGCACAACTATTAATAAAAATAATAACTGAAGTATTAGCATACACATAACATATAAATAATTAATTATGTTAGTTATATTTTTGGTGATAGTACTGTTACAGACTATATAAAATTTCATACATTCTGTGATACTATCATCAAAAATATAAACACACTATTTGTATATTGATAGTCTAATCAATGCAAAACACACAACGAAAATAATTCGATGAAACAAGCAAAAAGCAAAAAAATATTGTTATTAAATTAGATGTAAATTAAATAAGTTTTCAAGAAGTATTATTTATTACAAATTACAAAACAAATAAAATACCTTATTTCTCTAATATGAAATTATAATATAAGTATCACATTTCTTTATTAAATAAATTTAACTTTTGGTCTTAAGTTCAAATTCAGTGAATTATTTTTATATTAGTGTGAAAAACTAACATTTGAATACAAATATACATTAAAAAAAAAAGGTTATTATTATCAAAATAAAAACGAATGTATAAAACAATATGATAAATAATAACACATTTCTCACAGTTATAAAATCAAGATGACTTTAATAACAATTAATTAGTTTTATAATACATAATATTAAATTAACAAATTGTAAATCTATTGAGTTTTTGAATACAAAAGCCAATTTTAACAATTGGCTTTTGTATAACTGATGATCATTTACCAACACGAACAAATGTATCATCAATAAGTTCTTCATCTGTTATGGAAGGTGATGCGGAGTGTGGAGAAGGTACTAGTAATGGAGATGGTACAGGCGATTTGAGAATATGTACTGATACTGAAGGTGTTGTTGCATATGTTGTTACAGGAGTGACAGGCTTTTGTTGATAAGCAGAGTTATTCGTTATTTCTTCTTTTTTCTGAGAATAATCTTTACATTCAGCCATTTCAACAGTTGTGTCAGCTTTCGGGGTATGAAAAGAAATTAAAGGCAAGTCGATTTTTAAGCTGCTTAGTGCAGATTCTTTAGGTTTTAATCTTTCTTCGACTGTTGTAACTGTAATACCAGGTAATGAATTCAATCGCTCAGTAGTACTTTTTTTCTGACAAATATAATCACCCTGACTGTACTTCTTATCCACATCAATCTTTTTAGCCAAATCCATGGGTTTTGAAATATCAGCCTTTGTTTCAGCACATCTTTTATCATCAGCATTTGCTCTAGCAGATAATTTTGGAATTTGAAATTTACTCGTATCTAATTTATGTTTAATAATACTCTCAACAGGGTTAACTACTTTCATTGGTTCTTCATCTTTCGATGTTGGACTAGATTTTCTCATCTCTGCCCTACCAAAAATAGATTTATTCTCACCACGTATTTTACTTGATTTCACTTTGGTCACTGTTAAATTTGATTTGGCTTTTGGTACACTAAATGGTTGTTTTGATTGAGAACTAGGACCGGCTTTTGGAATTGAATATATAGTCTTTTTACTTGTCAAACCACTAGAACTTCCAGATTTTTGACCCAGTTTAGGAGAACCAGAAAGAGAACTTTTTTGTTTAGATTCTTTTGTTCTTGTTTTATTTATTGTAATTTTCATACCATCTGAACTGTGTTTCACTTGATAAGATTCAGGATTTTTCATATTTACATTTGTATTTAATGCTATTCCTTTATCAAATGCTTTCGGTGTTGATTCTTTACTTTTTGGTGCTTCGGAATCCACAGAATAATGTTGAGCAGTTTTGTCTTTTGATAAACGATCTATCACAGCACTTAGTTTTCGACACTTCATTTGTGCCTTATTCGAATCTGGAGGAACAGGAGTTCCAATGTCTTCAATATCACTTTTTTTAGAACTTGATTTTGAGCTTTTAGGACTTTGACTCAATGATGAATTACTTGAAGCATAACTTCGTTTTTCCTTATCCTTCGAAAATTCTTTACTTTTTTGTTTAGATTCACTTTTTGGACTGTGTACCGACATCTTTAAAGCAGATAAACTCGGTTTTCCAGAATTTGATTTAGGAGAAGTTACTGTATATTTATTAGAATTAGGCAATGACACACTACTTATAGATAAGGTAGGAGATGTACTTTGTTTTAATTTTTGGGCGTTTCCTAATTTCATCATCATAGTACTTGAAGGTAGTTGATTTGAAGCATAATCACTTGGCGATGATGACCGACTAGAATCAGACATTTTAAGAGACCCGGAATGTTTTTTAATTTTTTCAGGTATACCGGTGGGTTCATTATCTAATTTCCTTTTTCTTTTCTTTTCTAGTTTACCATCAATATCCTTTTTGCTTTTTTTAGACTTCTCTTCGGCTATAGTTTTTGCAGAAATTGGCGTTATTGTGATAGAACTAGGTACATTTGGTATGGGAATAACTTCTATATTTGGCCTTCTATCAACTGTCACTTGTGGTAATATTTGTGGAGAAGGAATGGAACTTAAATCCACAGCTGTTATGCTGACAGAAGGAGACTGATGCATTTTATCTGATGAGTTATCTTTTTTATCTTCGTCTTTCATGGAAACTAATGCAACATCTTTTGAAGTCATTTTAATAAACTCTTTAACATCATTAAGATCATGGAGATCTGGACCATCATCATCAATTTCAAATAATGATTGATTAGATTGTTCTACATCTTCATTGATAGCATCAAATTCACCAGAAACTATTGAACTACTTTTTTCAATTGAATCATCACTAGATGTTTCTATGATTACTTGGCCTGTATCTGGAGGAGGCTTTTCATCTTCACCTTTTCCATTATCATCTGCTAATATACTTAGCAGTTCTTCAGTCTTAGTTGGTGAATTTTTCAGATCAGGGGGATCTTCTTGAAGGCTGGCATCCCTAAAAGACGACTGCTCTTTTTGTTCTTCTTGATCAACATCCATTGGAAATTGATTAAAATCTATATCACGTAAAAATGAAGGATCTGAAATATACTGATCAATATCTCTTTGAATCATTGATGCTGGAAAACAATCAAGAGAACTAGCCCCATCTATAGGCTCTAGTTTAACATCTAGATCAGATGAAAAATCAGGACCAGCTGAAGGGTCAGCAAAGTGTTGATTAAGATCTGAGCCATCTCCTAAATTAGATGACCCTCCAGTTCCAGACAAGTTATTTTTTATGTTAATTTCAAGGCCTTGTTGATTTTTTCGTTCCCAGGTTTGGATAAGACTCCGCATTGTAATTGGAATCGAAAAACACCTGGAGAAATGTAACTTTTAAAACTAATTTGTATAAAATTTAATACATGCTTACCTTTGCAATACTCTGCTAGCAAACTCAGGAGATGTTAAAACAGATTCTCCATTTGTTTCTGATGATGATGTATAGACCTGACATTGCAGTCTAGATATATCAGACAAATCAAATTCAGCCGTAGCTAAACTTTCTTCAATTGGATGTTCAAATGACACAACCAAATGTTGCCAAGACATTTCTTCATACGCAGCAATTTCAAATACAGTAGTGTTGAAGATATCTGAAAATCAACATACATTTAATATGTTATTAAATACTATTTAATATATTTTTAAATATTATTCTAACTTACCTTGTTGGCATTCAGGACGCACACAAGAACGAATCAAACAATTGAATAAAGCTTGTTGTCGAAGATATGCTATAACTCTAGTGACTTGAGATGGGTGGGTAAATTTTATGTTTTGAATGAAAACACCTTTAAGATTTGAATCGGTCAAAAAATAACAATGCTGCTGGTCTGGTAAAGTCTGACAAAAAGAAAAAAAAAATTAACTATAAAAACTTTAACTTCTTTTTTTCTTCTCTATCATTTACAATAAAAAATAGTTAAGTTCAATGAATTTATGTAACATAATATAGTAATTTATTTAATTTATGTTAGTTATAAGGTAGTACAAATTTTATAATAATAAATTCACTAAAAATATACAAGACAACTCCAATTCTATTTTAATATTATTGAATAACTATTAGATATAACATTCAATAAATCACACACTGCTTATTATTTCATGAAGTATATCTAATTATATATTGAACTCTATTAAATGTATGATGTTAGTCATCATTCCACATATGTGTAACTGTTAAAAATAATAATAATAAGTTCATTAAATTAAAGAATGATATAATTCAAGCATTTAAATAATTATTAAGAAAAAACCACATTAATCACCCTTGTAATATGGTAATTAGTACTGATTTATTTATTAATGCATTAAAGATTTTAATTTTCGGTGAAATCTAATTGAGAAAGACTTCTTCACAAAATATAAGTAATATCTTTGTTTTATGTGAGCATAAATACAATTTTATGTTTTAGTTATGTAATTATTAACATATATAGATATAACAGTAGTTAAAAATGTACTTATAAGTATATATTTCCAGACATTTAAATTTAGTAGAAAATACCACATTGAATGACTGCCTTAGAATTACTATATATAGCTGTAAGCTAATCATAAAAAATAAGTTTATCAACTTCCTTTATACTCTATTGAGTATTTATAAAATTGGACATTTAATATTTGTAATTTTCAATATTAAATTTATTTTGTCTTTTGTAGCTCAATATGTCAAGAATTTTTTAATTACGAATAATAAAATTTTTTACTAAAAATGTATTTTTTTTTTATCAATACGATAAATAACTATATAAAATCATTTTACCAAAATCAATTATAATGTAATATTTTCATTAAACTTACAACACTGAGAGGCTGTGAACTTGGTTCAATAATCATCCTTAATAATGATCTAGGCGGTGACATTTCTAAATCCATTTCAATCACAGATTTAATATTCTCTGCAAGTTGAAGACATATTGGCATAGGTTCATTTAATCTCAATACAAACACTGCCGGTAAAGTAATACTATTTTGAACTGTAAACGGCACAAACATTGGTGAGCTAAAACATATTTAATTTAATTATTAAATTATTAAACTATAAATACTAGTAAAATTAAATAAATACTTTATTCCAGTTGCACTTCTAGTTACACTAAGCAATGAAGTTGATTGAACATTAGTTGTAGAGGCAGCTTCAATACACACTGTGGCAAAACAACCAACATCAAGACTTTCTCTATCTAAATTCATCATAGTACTATTTTCAACGTCCAATAAGTCATATGGAGAAACAAAGAAAATCAATTTCATAGGATGTCCTAAAAATAGAATTTATTATCAAATTTAATTCATGCTGTTATAAATTATCATTTTTTTTGTATACCTCCTCTTCTAGGTTTAACAACTCCTAATGGAGTTTTATGCACTGTTGATATCAAGTCTTTATGATAAGTGTAATGAACTTGGGCAAAAGTTTCTAAATCAGCTTCTAAAGTTTGAAGGGCATTAAATGCGCGACATTTAACAATTTTATCTGCATTCAATTGATAAATAGATGCTAATCCCTCAAGCTGAGATGTAAAATCAGCAAAATCACAGTTGGCAAGACTTTTAATAAGATCAGCACAACTCTATAACAAATTTAATAACATTATAGTACATATATAATTTCAAAAAATATATTTTTGTACATATTTATAAATATATATTTATATAAAAATTAAAGTAATATAAATCATCATAATTATACTTGTGGTTCTGATTTTCCATCATGATGAATTTTTACATCTTTTACTCCTCCATTATCTTCTAATATAATTTCCAAATAAAACATATCTGACGATACAAATATATCTTTTCCAGAAGGTCCTACAGTAAACTTTAATCTAAAAAAAATACACTAATGTATGAATATTTTCAGAAAAACAACAAATTATTATAGTAGATATACAAAAAAATAAAAACTAATTACCCTAAATGTCTGCTGACACTGTCTAAACGTTCAATCATTGTTTGTAATGTAGTCACTTTGATATTTTGTTGTAATAAATCCAGAGATTTTTGAACAAGGCATTTTTCATTTGGATCAACATTAATACGTTTCTCCTGCATATAAATTAATATTAATTTACTATAAATTTTAATTAAAACAAAACTTATTAATTTTTAATAATTATATTATAGAAAACATAAATTAAAAGCATCTACAACCAATGAAAACAAATTCAGTAATTATCCTAAGGTGCTAAACCTTAAACCTTTCCATAAATAATAGCAACTGAATCACATAATGATAGACATAATCATTAGATTGTATTATTTAAAAAATTAAATATTTTGTTTTTTAATGAAGTGTACCAGAAAAATAAATTCAATAAGGCATAAATAAGTGTTTTCAAACAGTGTTATAAATTATTAAGAACCATATGGTCTTTATGAAATCATCTTAGTCGAGACATTTTAAATCATAAATCTTATCATGAAAATGTTAATCTTAGATAATGTTTAAATATTATTATATTATAATTTACAAGTATACTAGGCCAAGATCATAATTTTTTTATTGCTCCTTAAAATACACAAATAACAACCAAAGACTAAGGAATGTACTTCAGTTTTACAAATGTATTGCGAAATATAGACTAAATAAATTGGGTTAAAAAATATAATCAAAAAAATACCATTATGTAGCCCATAAATGTAAAAATCATATAGTCTATTATTTGACTGTAAATCATTCACCAGTAAAGCCAGTTTGACATTTTTTATAGAGTCTGTCAGGGGTTTGTACTGGGACTGAAGTGCTTTGCTGCGCAACTTCTCCATCATCAACTGCATTTGAAGTTTTCTCGATTTATCCTCCGACAGCCCATTGTGCAACAGGACTGTAGCCGACATGAAAACAAATAGCACAGTTCAATAATTACTTCATAATACAATCGCATATAAAGCGAGCGAATGGACCACCGATGTGTCCAATAAGAACACTAGTAACAGCTATAAGTCTTACCTGGTGACTGAGCGGCGTTCATGATCGTCAAAACTTGTTTTTAAGAGAAAGGGAACAAACCGCAAAATACTCGGGCAGAGCAACGAAACTGGGACAGAGTTTTCAACACCGGACAGATGACCGTAAAAGTATCAACGTATTCGTAGTGGTGGATAGAAAGTCATAAATCCGCAAGAATGAACAAGAGTACGCAATCGTTAAGATTTTTTTTTCGTTTTGTTTTGTTTTGTTCCTTTTTCTTTTCCTTTTCAATGCAATTTTTTTTTTTTTTGTTAACCTCAAATTTCAAATGTTTTCAGCAGTTCGCGATTGTACCGCCTTTACTTACGAGCGCTGTCGGCGGTAAACACTTCGTTATCTCCAACAACTGCATTGTTGATATTATTATCTTTTATCAGAGATTAAGTAAAATGTTTTTATTTTAAAAATTGTATACTACTGGTGTTATTAATACCTTTAAATATCGTTATTACATACTATTATTATTTTGTAGCCTAAGACTCTGAGACGGTGAGTGGCTTATCAACGTCACAATAAAGAAATTTGAATATTTGAACGAGATCCGACAACCGACCGATTTAAATATTCTTTAGTGAATAATAATCCCTCAATCCGGTCGTTGTATGCTCGACCAATGCTAAGTATCCACATGGCACACTATTCTAATATATACCCTCGTTCGCAGCGACCGACCAGCGGACTTACTGAAGTCGAGAAAAATGTGTGCGAGATTGTTTAAGCTATAAGCTAATAACTGTAATTTGAATAAAATAAAAAATTGTACAAATTTATTGCTGTATGTTAGATTGTTCAAATGTTAATCAGATACACCATAGCAATTAACATATTGTAACGTATTGTAATAAGTAACATAATTTGTTTACCAATATTTAATGAGTTACCATGACAACATTAGCAACCAACCCATACCATGAACAATGATGAACCAACGGATAATTTTATTAGGTAAAGTAAGAATTCATTATTTTCATAAAGCTCTGTATGTATTTGTGTTTTTATATGAAAATTTTCGGTATTTTTTTTTAATTGAATGAGTTTTATTTGAATAGTGGTTGAGTATATTATTTTTATAATTGTATAGTTGTTATATATTAATGATTACTTTATTTTTTTTTTTTAAGTATGTATCCATCACATCCTATAGAACGCAGTGTTATTGTACTCCTGTAAACTTTTTTACAAATAAATTTAAATTATTCTTATATACTTTTATTATTATTCTATATCTATTCTTTTATACTAATTTGTTTTATTACTTGTCGATTCAACCTTCTCTACCATTGAATATTGTTGTCAAATGTTTGGTTCTTATTCTTGCATCACATTTATGTCTGGTGACCTGTTTTCTTAATGTCAAAGGCATATTTCCCAATTATTACTGTAGTCCATGCTAATCTGTAACTTTCATTGGACTATACTAATCTCATACTGCTGTTGTTGCTCTTCTTGTTTCTTCTTTACTCCCTTATTATACTGGCCATTATGTAGTTTTGTTGCTTTGACTTTTTGGTTCTGTACTGTATCAAAGCTAATCTCATAGTTGCAGTTGGTGTTTATATAGTAGTGCACTTACTTAAATGTTAACACTGATATTTTTAAAACCAGAAATTTTGGTATTTAATTAAAAATGTATCATGTAACATGAGGTTTTTAAATTTTAGAATTTATTAAGCTGATGGTAGACATAACTTAAACATAATATTTAATCAATAATCATATATGTTTACTAAATAAGGGCTCATACAATTTGAGCACTTACATGGCTTACTGTCCATGATCTTTGGCCACACCAATACTATGAATTCAAAGAAAGTTTTTATATAAAAACAAATTACTAAAACAGAGAAGATACTCTGAGTGTAGAATGATTTCTTTATTCTAGAATGTGTACGTTCATTTTTCAGTATAAATAAATATATATATATATATATGTGCGTGTGTTTGTATGTGACTTTCATATGTTAAACAATAAAATATATGCAATTTAGGTTTGCATATTTTTGAATATTGTTTTTTCTTTCAAAGTACACATTAATTTAGATGTTACCATTGATTATAAAATAAACTTATTTATTCTATAATCAATGGTGTTACTTATATAATACACATATAAAAATTTTTACATTTCATGTACCTACATAGTTATTGTAATTAAAATTTTTTTAACTATTGGTTAATCAGTCATTTTATTTATTATATAATATATTTTATTATTATTATTTACTTAATTATTCTTTTTACTAAAATATTACAAATGAAAATGTTTTTTGTTGTAAAATCATTAGGTATAATTTACATTTTTCTTGAAGTATGAAATACATTTTGACTATACATTGTATTTATATGCTATAACATAAAACATTATGTTTTGTTATTATTATCTAATATATATATATATATATATATATATATATATATATATACATAAGTTTAAGTATAATATATGAAAATATATTTAAACATATAATGTTTTTATTTGTATATGAATTAAATTATAATATAATAATTAAAAGTAAAATAATTATATTATGAAAAACATAATTATTAAAGGGCAATAATAATGTTTTTCAGATTTTTATTGTAGTTATTAACATTAACAGAAAATAATTTATAATACAAATTTTTCATAAATATTAATTACATATTTTGATTTGAATGTTTTGTCCAGTTATCATTGATTATAAACTGTCATATTTTATTATTTATTACTCTAAAATATCATATACAAATACAATGTATATTAGACTTCCAAAAATGTGTTTCACAAAATATAAATTAAATTTATCCGGATGAAAGAAAACATTTTTCTAACGACTTACTTAAATACTTGAGATTTTTTTTTTTTATTATTAAATTTTTGTTTATAAACAATAAACCTAGCTATATTACAGCTAAAATGATAATTAGAAACTGATTTCTTTTAAATAGCTCAAAAGTTAAAATATAATATAAATATTAATAATTTTTTGAATTAATTTTGTAATAAATATCTTTAGCTGTTAAACCTAGTATAGAGAATTACAATTCTGTAAAAAAAAAAAATTGTATATCAATATAATAAACATCCTTTTTTATTGACATAGGCACATTTAACATAGCCATTATATAATACTAATTGACATTATTCAAATTTAATTTTTGTAAATAAATATATTTAAAAAACTGTAGAATATGTGCATGATTAAACTACTATCATTAATATTCTATCACTCCATGTACTGATATAATAATTTTACTGTAAATTAAACTTTGTGTGTTAAACTTATTATTAAAAAGAACACTTACAATATCACCTACTACTTTGTATGGTATTTCAATAAATATTATCTTTCAGTCAGTATAGGTGAATGCAAGCATCTCGTACATTATTTAAACATTATTAAATCTCTAATAAAGGAATTTAAAAAATATATTGGTTACAAAAACCAGTTATACAGAATTCTACAATGTCATAATTCATGTTTTTCAAGGTACCATTTAATATCTAAACACAAGGTCAATGTAAACAGCGCAAATGTATTGCCATTGCCGAAATTGAATTTTATTTTAATTAAAAAAATTTAAATTGTTCATAACTCGCATAATAATTATTATGAGTTGAAGAGCGATCACTGCAATATGTGGCCACTACTACTACACTCTATATAAATATACGTATTGTTTAATCGGTTATTGCATCCACTTCTAACAAGAGTATTAAGTACCTATAAATACTTAATACTCTAGTTTACACTCTAGTTACATAATAACTTGAAACCTTTTGTGGAAAATAGTTTTGGTTTAAAATAATTCTGTTCATCTGTCATTCTAAATTGTAAAATATTGTAAATGCAAAACATATTGTTAAGATATTATATAATATATATTTCACATTTACGATATTTTACAATTTAAAATAACGGACTACTAGCAGAGTTCTACCAAAACTACGTTCTGCAAAATACCATAATGCTACGTTCATCTATCTATAAATTACTAATTTACTAATTTACGAATGACAAGCTATTCAATTGTTCTAGTAAAATTAATCAAATACACTTGTAAACCACTCTTGATGAACGACAAAAAAATTATAACCCACAAAGAGATTTTTATTCGATCACCTATTATATATATATATATATATATATCAAAACGAACACAAAATAAAATTGTATACGTGTCCAAATTATAATTCGCATAATATTTTATATTCTATATTTAAATACAGATATAAATACAAATTTAATTAATTTTCTAAGTGTAAAGAAATGTTAGAAAATAAGATTTAAAATGATTATGCTATAAATCAATTAGTTTTCTTAAATGTTATTTTGTTATTATTATGCCGATAATAAATATTATTGTGATCAGAATTTCATATCTTCTATCCCGAAGGAAGGGTTTCGTACGTTTTCGATGGAGGGAGTGTATGATATGTGGTATGCCCTAGAAGTAAACAATTATAAATAATTACATTTTTTTGGGAAAGGTGTGAATACATTTTTTTTCGAGGGGTAATACTCTCCCCCAAATTATCACTCCTCTAACATAAAATTGATTGTTACCAATAATAATACATTGTAATCGTAATCTGTTCAAATAATTACCGAGCATTTTTCGAATATCTTGTATTGGGAATATATCTAAATAATTCTTATAATCTCTCATTCCTAAGAACTTTTATCACCTAAGATAGTGAATATCACTAAACATTTTTATAATTTTATAGCGTAAAGGATAGATTATGAAAATTATACTTCCGCATAGAACTACATTCGTTTATTCTGTTTCAATGCGCAATTGTTAAGAAACTTACTACTAAGATTTCAATCATCAAATTATATAGCATTTTGGGGACTCTAAATGATATATTTTTTTTAAAATTACCAACTCAAGATTTAAATTTATTACGTTATATATCAATTAGTATTCTTAAATGTTAAATTACGTTAACAAATATTATAGTAATTAACAATAAAAAAAATTTCTTTAAATAATTACCGTACATTTTTTCGAATATCTTTATTTAGAGTACAACTATATAGTTCTTGCAACAAGGTTATCAGAACTTAATTAATGATGATTAATTAACAACTATGAATTTTATTGTGTTTTCATAATATAAAAAATAAGATAAAAATAGGATATTTTTTATATTACAAAAACACAATAAAGATAAAAATAGGATAAGAATTTAACAAAAGTATTTAAGTCATATAATATATTAAACGTAGGATATCTTTAATTCGTATTTTTGATGGTAGTCTTGACTAAAATATAATTCCCTATATTCGCCGTCCATCTTGAAGCCGGACATTGAAAAGATGAGTAGCACTTCATGGTTATTATCGTACGGTTTTTTAATTGGACAATTTAACAAACACTACACGTTCGCATGTTTCGTATGTGTACCTACATTTTTGAATACCTACTTAAACTTTAGTGCCCATAGACTCTTAGGAAAAGAATAAGCCAAGTATCTAGTTACATAAAATTTACATAATTTTAATTATTTCCATTGTGCCCATTTATTTTTATGAAAAATTTGTACGTAAACGTAATACCTAGTAGTCACTGCTATAGTTAGTATTTTGTAGTTATTGCATTACTAATATGCTTATTATATATGCTATAAACGTTGTTTATTAACATGATGAATTATTGACAATTTCATTTTAGGGCAAAATATTTTGGACAAAATTGAACAATAAGATATTTAATCGAAATGTCGACGTTTTGTGCCGATGGCCTAATTCCAGCGAGATTTTTATGTCTCATAGCTCATTTTATCATGCTTGTTATGGCATTAAATTACCGGGTAAGATATTGAAAAATGGTTTTTTCTATAATTTATTGACAAATAGCTTGCCTATATTCGTTAAAATGTAGAGTAGTTATATTATGCTTAAAATAATTAATGTAGTGTTAATATAATTTCTCTTTAAGGTAGTAGGTAAATTTATTCATTTGGGCAGAACTTGCAATCGCCTATATTTTTGGGGAAAAAAAAATCATTGAAAATTCAAGTAATAAAAAAACCCATGTAACTCCATTAAACACAATAACGGGTTACGCCACTTTTACTCTCATAGCATCAATTATATCATTCACATCTCAGATAAACATAAAACAAACGAACATCAGTAGTCATTAATAATGTTTATACTTTTTTAAATTCTCAAGTTCCTTTGTTGAATGATTTCGTATTTATATGTATAAAAACGAATTTAGATGTATCCATTACTGTGATTTCTACTATCGACCGACTTCTAATACGATTCAGGTTGCGAATTTTAATAATTTACTCATGAGTCCTACATCAATGTGTATTGATTGTGAATCAATAATTGTCCTTGTTCAAGATCTGATACAAATATCCCAAATTATGACGTCGTACATACATGCTATAAGTTCGATATGAAAATTGCCATCGAAATTTGTTTAAAACCTCAAAGTTATTCGATTTATTCAATTATCGTGTTTAATAATAATTTTAATCATTATAACAGCTTCTATTTTAAATATGTGTAAAATTACATTAATATGTTATGTAAGTATACCGGATGCATAGTCGCTGATAAATTCTGTAATATTGTATGTCCTTATATTATATTATATGTCATATTTCTGGATATATTTTTATTTAATTTATAATTAAAAACTTTGAAACTCGACCATCTTTCTTATTTCAGTCTTACTCTTTTAGTATCCTTTATATAATATAACCTAGCTCATGCTACCTACTTAATTACTCTAACAACGCTATTGATATGAAATTTAATGATTACCAAGCAAGTTAAATTTTTAATATTTAATATAATCTTATCAACAATTTTACATACTTAGGAACAAAACGTAATAGCTTGTCTTCCAAATGATTATGACAAAGATCTTTATCTGGATCAAGACAAAAGGTAAATTATTCAAACCACTTATACCAATAAAAAATGTAGTTAAACGTAGTAGATTATTATTTTAGTTATTAGTTGCTATGTTTTTATATCCAAGTAATTATATATGTATGTTAGTACGCGTGGTAGTTATTTTATTCTAAGTATTAAACGGTTTTATATAATTAGTAGAAATAATTATTCCACTGAGCATATTACCTAAGCTCAAACTGCACATAACATCTTTCAAGTTAATCCAGTGATACAAATAGGTGCATACTAATAATCATTTAACTTATTAGAAAGGTTAACTAGTTTAACATTGACTGTATAAATTGAAAAAAAAATAATTTTTAATAATAACTTCCAACTAAGTTAACTAAACGTGAATTAAACTTACTGTACGAGTACAACGTGAGTAATATTATTTTCATGATAACATTTTATTAAGTAGGTTAGATGTAGACTTCAATATACTCCTATTTTACTTTAAATTCTGAGTATATAGTACTATGTATAATAAAAAATAATTATAATATCAAAAATAATAGTATTACATAGAATAATTCAATTTTTAATTCTACGTATGTATATAACTCGGGTTTATTTTAATAATTTATGAAATTATTTAAAAAAATATGTACGACTATCGATTTTTAGTAATTCCGAGTAGTTTCGACAAAGTGACAAAATATCTACAGTTCTCTAATACACTTATTAAAATTAAATATTTTTATTATATACTTAATACCTCTACAAACCGTCAAAAACTGTTGTAAATTAATTTTTCTTTGTAAATTTCCGTTAGGTTAATAAAAATTAAAATTAAAATAACTAGCGAATCACAAAAGACAAATAAATAGACTATCAATATATTTATTTATCACTTAAATCCATTAACTGAATTTTTTAAATAATAGTTTATTTATTATTTTAATCTTCATAATTTCAATAAGAATTATTTGCCAATTTCTGAGTGATATACAATTATATGATGTATGTGATATAATATTTATAGCTAAATAGTTATATCTATTTAAAGTTATCTATCAACATAGAAAATTATTAATACCTTCTGCGTACACGGTACACTACAAGTTTTCAATAAGTACTGCATATAAAAGTTAGTTTCGCAAATCTATTAATTTAATTTATACTTATTAATTTTTAATTAAAAAAAAAAAAAAAAGTAATAATATTAATATTTTATTTATGTGCTGTTTTTAAACATTTTAAATAGGTTCATGATGAATACTTACCTATACATTTTTTATTGCACCGCAACGGAATAAAATCCAGATAATTATCCTTAATTTTGCAATAGCTCACGAGTCTTATAAAAACCGCACATTTAGACTAGTCACTTTAATAATCAATTCAGTATTTAAAATGTAATTTAAAAAAATATATATGTATTATACACACATTAATAAGCAATATTCTAAATATTTGTTCTTGAAATTCTTGAATTAATATTTATAGATTGATGATCGGTTACACTCTTTCAATTGGTTTTATTGGTATCGAAATGTTTGGATTCATGAGTGGTATAACGATGTTTTCCCCCACGAACGGGTTTATATGTATCCTTTTATTTTTATAAAATGTAGTTTTATATATATTTATCAACCATGAATGCGTAATTGTATGAAAAATTATGGAAAGTATTTTATTTCATTTTTCTTAACTAATAACATCGCAGCTATGATTTGTCACGGCGTGGCTACCATGATGCTATTTTATTTTCTTCAAGACTTATGGAGTTGTGAAATGTTTTGGTCTGTGTTTTTTCTGTGTAGTATATTGCCATGTTCTTTCGAACTAATAATGATTAGCTATTCTTTTATTATGAAAAAATAATATAACTATGTTTTTTACATCGTTTTGTGCATTTAATACTTTTTATTTATGCAGCTCTTCGATAAATATTCTCGCTAAAAGTTCGTAATCTATTAAAACTAATTGATTAATTATAGATTTATAAGGTACTCAAACAAAATGCATTGTTTCTTACTTACTTTTTACTTACTTTAGTACTTTATGTACTACAATACATATCATAATTTCACAAAAAAAAATGTACGTATTTTAATATTTATGTACATCTCGGAGATTAAAAATTAATTATTTTAATGAATATTATAATATGTACTTACTCATAAAGAATAAAATTAATATATTTTACATATAATGGTCTTAATATTGTGTTCTTCTTTGTTATTATGATTGTCAATCTTAATTATACAATTAACATAACATACATTTATCATTTTAATTTTAAACTTGATTTTTATAAAACAAACTAGTGAGTTAAAGTGAATTATGTACAACTTTATCAATACTCATCAAACAATAATAATAAATCGGAACAAAATAGTTTAATTTTTTTTAATTATATTTATTGTTATGAGGTTGTACGTTTTATTATCTAAATTATTAAGAAAATATTATTTTTTATTTTTATTTTCCTACGATATTTAGCTAAGAGATTACAATATTATAAAGTTTTTTTTACAATGCTATGAACTCAATTGGGAAGGTAATCAAATAGTGATAAGTGAGATAACGGTAGTTAATAAGGATATTAAAATGATAACATAAAGAAGAGAGTTTAGGTAAAATAATTATACAAAAATCATAAATGATGAAACAGATACATTTTATGTGATGGATTTTATAGGGGTAACATTTGCTGAGGAGAAAGAAATTTAGTGAAAGGTTAAATGGCTGAAGTAAGAAGTCTATGGGCCTGGTGAAGTCGTGGTAAGGAGATGATTGTGAAGGAAGAAACCAATTTCGGAATCTTTGTGATATTTTAAAACATTATAAGCTATACATATATGGTTTATTATATGTGCTTATTGAAACTATGTATTATTATTTAGTAAAATAGTGGTTTTTTATCAAATAGGTTCAAGGATGTTTCTAAATAACCAAACAAATTTAACACATATTTACATTAATTACAGACTTTGTGTTAATTAATTTTATATATAACCACACAGTTTAACACGTAGGAACCATTCGCATGATTTTATGACATAAAAAATAATGGGTTCTATATAAAATTGATATGTGTAATAATATAACCTTAAAAAACATAAAATACTTAGGCAATTGTACCTACCACAGATTAAATAAATCAATTAACCATTTAATCTATTCTCCAACATTGTATTCCTAAGGTACTTTTTTAAACATTTTTAAGTAGAAAACAATCTTTCTTCTGATGCTGTAGTTATAGGGAGGATAATAAGATATTTGATAGTTTATGAACAGTCGAAAAAAACATTTTAATTTCACTGAAGAAATATTACAATTGATTTTAGATTCTGAACGGAGTGAAGAATGTATTGATTTTACAATGATGTGTGTTTTTTTTTTTTTTTTTTTTTTTGTGTCTGTCGACACGATTTGGGGCAGTAAAAATGTTTCGATTTGCTTATGTAGCAACTTTTCTGAAAGGAAAGTGAATCTAGTTGGTACTTTGGGGGGTCAAAAGTTAAAAATTTCCAATATTTTTTAAATGCGACGGGAAAACCCATAAAAAATTTTGGGAAAAACGGGAGTTTTTACGCAAAACCAGTTTTTGACATAATCAAATTTTTTATTTTGCTAAAACTCAAAAACTAATCGATGTAAATACTTGAAATTTTCACCAAATGTTTAGATTAGCGTTCTCTATACATCATTAAATTTTCAAAGTATTTTGACTTTTATTAAGCAATTTATAGACAATTGAAATTTTCAATTTTTTTAAGTATTTTTTTTTTAAATAACGATAAAATTTTTTTGGCTGCCCAGAAAATCTTAGAAATTTAATACAAGGTTTCTTATAAGTTGTTCCTTAACTGATAAAAAAAAATCCTAAATCGTAAGTCACAATTTTTTTTTATAAGTGCTCAAAGTTCCAATTTATACGAAATATGTAAAAATCACGATAATTTGCAAGTTATTTTGTAGATAAAAATTCATAAAATTCTTCCTGTTCATACTTAAGGTTCAAAATTTTAACACTAGGTTATCTATAAGCTACTCTTCAAAAATCTTTAAAAAAATTTCTACCGGAATTAGAGGAAAAAGTTTTATGACTATTTGAAATTTAAATATTTACGAAATTGCATAAAATAGCGATTTATTCTCAAACGATTTTAAATATTTTTTATAATTCAAAAAGTATAAGTCGCAGATTTTTGAAATTTCTACCAGCTGTTAAGATTAGTATTTCCTTTATGTCATATTTTTTTCAAAATATTATATTGATTTTTAAGCCACTTATAGGCATTTAAAATATTCGATTTTTTTACATTTTTTTTTTTATAATCGGTGATAAAAAAAATTTGGCTCGTACAAAATACTTGAAAATTTAATAGAAGATTCCACAGAAGTAGTTCTTAAAGTCATTCAAAAATTATTAAAATCCATAGGCACAATTTTTTTTTATAAGCGTTTGAACATCGAATATTGACATAAAATTACATGTAAAATATAATATAATGTAGAATGTTCTAGACTGACAAACTATATCGCTGTATGCAACTGCCAACCCATCCTAATTGAAAAATATATTTATCGTTTCAAAATAAAATATACTTTTTACAATGTTTATAAATAACAATGTATTATATCCTAGACAAACATATGAAATCCGTTCAGAATCGTTATTCGTATACAATGATATCTATCATTGCATTCAAATTTAACAAATCCATTATAATAATGACCTATCCTATAAGCGAGGTGCACTCCACCCCTAACTGTACAGCAGAGCGAGGCCCATCCGGTTTTTTAGTTTTAAGAATTGTATAATATTTTCTTTATAATTTCAACTCAATTATATCTTCAAGTTCAGTAGTGTCAGTATCAATAATACGAGTATATGTCTTAAGTTTATTATTTCATTTTCTCCATAATTTTTAAAACCTTTGAATTTAATTTCTTTGGTAGAAGAAATATTACAGTTTTTCAATACATTTTTGTGTTATAAGAATCTTTCAAGTTAAGAAACTATCTAAAAAATATATAAAAACTGTCAATCTACTTTTTATAAGTGTTTACATTCTACCCACGGCCGTGGTTGTAACAGTTCCTCTTGTTAGTTGTGTTGTCTTGTTTATTACCTTATGTTCTATCTGGATATCAGCAACTAACCACACTGTCACATTAATACAGACATACAGTAGATACGTTGTCAGTTGCGGTTTGACAAGAACGTGAATGTGATTTAATAATTTATTAACTATTATAAATGATAACGTTAACAATTTATAATATCTTATTATTAAATAATATAAATATTAATTATATTAAAATATCTTGGTACGATGGGCTACTGGTAACCCCTTCCTCCCTTCTTGGAACGCAACTAGTGAATACAATCAACAATACGCATGTGTATAATATATTAATGACATTAATTATTGTAAATAAACCTAAAGGAACATTCGTTTTCGTCAACTGTAATAAAGGTTAGTAATAACTATAAATTCTCTAATGTTTGATGGTATCTTTTTGGTTAACTTCAAATAAGATATTAAAAATATGTTAAAGATCAGCGGTTTCCAAACTTTTTTGGTTAAAGCAATATAAAACTAAGAATAAATTATCGCACCAAAATATATATATTATACAAAAATAAATAAAACAAAATATGACCCATGTTTCAAGTGTACAATATTAGTTTAACTATTTATTATTTAAATACTTATTATTTATACTGATACGATAAGACAGTACAAAAATAAATTTTTATAATTTTTACTTCGCATCGAGGTTCTTGTTAAATGCCCACACTTCCTTCGCGTCGCACACCTTGAGAAACCGCTGATTTAGATATTTTTTTAAATAATTGTTTGAACTAGTGTTCGAACTATATTGTTGACAAAGAATCTGAGAACGAAAATCGTTATTACGTGATTATTTAAAAAAAAAAAAAAATGTAATTAATTATAATTTCGCAATTTAAGACAATGCATGAAAAAATTGCAAAATTTAAAAAAAATTGGAAATTTTTAAGAATTATGACTTTTTAGTTTATAGTAAGTTTTTTCAAAGAATTTGCTACGTTTTAGGAATAAAATATTTACAATTGCATTAACCGCTACATACAGTTTTCATATTAATTACACAATTACTTAATTTTATTTTTTTAAGCTAACATAACCGATTTATGGTTAACATAATAAATGTAGTTTTATGTTTGATTGGCTTAAAATTAGTTTTATAATATGATTATGATTTGTTTGGTCCATAAAATTTATAGAAAAGTGCTATCATATTATACTGTAATGGAAATAACACCAAGAAAAATACATTTCCCATAACTGATCTCCAATTTTGAATTTTGTGTTTATATGTGTTTAGTAGAGCTTAAAATCTTTTAAAAACAATAAACAAATAACGTTGACTGCCACGCCGATTTTAGTGTGTTATCCAAATGGGCCACGATATTTTTTTACGACTTTTAACATATTTCTATTATGATAATACAATATATATATATATAATTATAATATAATATAAATATTTGAATGCTAAATGGAGCATTTTGTTCTGTAGATAACAGAGAATCTGATAGTGTGTTATTTTGACGGTTACTGAGGGGCTATTTTATCCCACGAGTCGACAAAGACAACATAGCCTTGAGGGACGAATTGACCCCCCTCATGGCCCACTTAAAAATTCTACTGAGGGTCAAAAATGGCTCTCATGGTAGTCAACGTGTTAATAACAAAAAAATAAAAATAACTATATATTTTTTTAGCAAGGAAAAATAATAATATGCTAATCTTACACCATAATTTGAATATAGATATTTTCTTCAAAATAATGTTTTTTGTATTTATTACATTATTATCATTATTATTATATTTATTATAATTATTTCATTATAACTATTATTATAATATAAAAGTATTTGCAGTAATTTATTTGAAAACATGAAATAACTCAAGTACAATAATTATTGTATATCATATACAGTTTATAATTTTCTGTAATTCGGCTTCACTGATTTGTTTCCATTTCCGTTTCATCTTAATAGCTACATTTAGGGCTCTTCTATTTTACTTTTAAGTCTCACAGTAAAAAAAGAATTGAGACCAACATGTTTCCACAGGAATGAATATCGCAATCGACTAAGAATAAATTCAACGGTTGAAGACATCTTTGACGATAATTAGGTAAATAGCTAACATAACTACCTAATAGTCGATATTTATATAAAATCACACTTGGGTATTTCCAACTTTTATCGTTCAACTCTATTATAGAAAAATACGCATTTTTAAGAGTCTTATTATGTCATGATTAGTATAAAATGATATATACATATATATTTATAATGATAATGCTTATAAATAGGGCAGAGGACTTGAAGCATTTGCATATTTGTTTTGCATAGTCATAAAAATAGCAGAGTACGAAACAAATACGTTTCATGTTCTTATAAAGCTAGTTTTGAAATTTTATTTTGCATATAAATGCATATTTTGAGTCCTATTTGCTTTTAGGGCATATTTTATACTTTCATATGCATTTTATACTTTTTGAGACATATTTAACTTAAATCGATTTTTTCCAAAGTGACATTTTTATTTCAAACAATACAGTCAAAATGTTTGCATAGAAATGAATTTTTTTTAATTTTTGCCGTATAATATGGTTGTTGACTGTCTGTAAGCACACATTTTTCCTAGAGACGATAATGATCTAACGTCGTTTCTTTACAAAATATTAAAAAAATTAAGTAAAATGTATTTCGTTTATTTGGCTATGGTATATAATATATTTAAATTATATAATTTTTTTGACTTGTTTTAAACACATATTATTTTATAAATTCTTTTAAATAAAAAGGCTGAAAAAAATTTTAAGTGCATAAGTGCTTGCATATCTAGAGCTTTTTTAGAACTACAAGTCCTCTGCCCAGGGGCGGATACAGACATTTTTTATAGAGGGGGCGCAAAATAAATTGTTAACTTACGACTAACCTGCCTGAATTGTAACATAATACGTAAAAGCAACAAAAATTATGTTGGCCCGTAGCCTTCAAGAATATATAAAATAAAAAATTAAATTAAAAAAACATTCTCAAGCAATTATTTTCAAGTACAAAATTTACTAACCGTGGCTATAAAATACCAACACACTAGTCAATATACAATAAATATAAAATAATAGATATTATTTTATTTTTCGTAATTGTATATTACTCTAGTTAGTTGTTGTATTGATCCACGAAAATAATCGAAAACCCAATATATTTTAAATCTATTTTAGGAATTTTGGGGGGGCGTACGCACCCTTCCCCCCCCCCTTGGATCCATGCCTGCCTCTGCTCTACTTATAAATTAATAAATTCTAATTAAAACATAATTTGCTGATTTAAAAATATATTTTACGTATTTTTAAGTTTCCATAGTTGATTGATACGTTTTAATTTTATCATTTATAGATATGGCATATACTCGCGGGCGGTTAACTATCGAGTTGACATTATTTTGACAGTCGTGACAGCGTATAACAATAAAAACCCAATAAATAACAAAATTAATAGATACCCGATGCGTTCATATACATCGTGGTTTATTCACCTATAAAACGCATAACTATGCAGTTATGGTTTGTGCGAAAACGTTAATTTTATATCTTTCATTCTATAGTGTTCCAAATTAAATAGATTTATTTAATATCAAAAATAATTTATAGCATCAGGTATTTTTCATTTATACATTTTTTAGTTTTGAATGTCAAACAAATTTAAATATTCAATGATTTACTTGCTGCCTAGTTCGTATTCTTAACGGTTATTTCGGTGAAGCAATTATTTGTTTATTGTAATTATTGGCAATTCATAAATATTTAGTAAAAATATAAATATTGAAAAATTAATACCTGAATCGGCGACTGTCTTAACTTAAGATATAATGCAAAAACGATAAGATAAACGAGTATTTTATAAACAAGTAAACATGTACTGCATAATAAAATTATTGATGAGTGGTGTCCTCTATTTTAAACAGTGCTGCATGTGTAAACGGAATCCGTACATAATACTTGATTTCAGTATTATTACATGTCTTCGTTTTTTAATGGAATTCTGGCCGAAGTTGAAATAGAATTCAAAAAATGCACAGTACATCGACATTCGTTTATATAGTCACAAAGCATACAAAATATAATTATTTGTAATAATATTTGGTTTCATTGATGGTATTACATTATTATTGGTTATTTTATTGTTATATTTTAAAATATGTCTTCTGCCAAAATTCAACAAAATCGTTTTAAAAATGGTAAGTAAAAATATCAATCATTTCATAGTATATAAAATTTGTTTTGAACCGAAAACGTTTTGATTATGTACAAAGCATTAAAGCAAATGTGTAAATTGTAGACGCCGAATGTAAACTGTTAATTAAAAAGAATCAAATACAAGTGTTTAATTGGGTTGATAATTGTATGCAAATTTAAAATCGATTAAAGTCTTGTACTGTTAAAACGATATGAACTTCAATGGTATTTTTCAGAAGCGTCTGATTCGGATAATGAAATGGAATTTAAAAATACTGAAAATGATATAAAAGAACCAGATTCAAATTATTTACTCGATAAAAGTGAACGCCAAATTAAAGTAATAAATTCATATTGCGAATTAATCATATTCAGTACAAACCAATTTTGTTTTTTTCAGAAAACTAAAGTTTCATGGATTCTTATCTTCACAACAATAACTATAAGCCTAGGATGTTCAATTCCCACCGGTTATAACACCGGAGTAGTCAATGCTCCTGCGCTGGTAAGTATATTCCATTTTCCTTGATTAAAGATCTTTATTTGATTATTTTAATTTGATATTATAAAAATATTGAAAAAAACAACAAAATATTAATAATAATAATTAAATTGTAGGTTATGAAGCAATGGTGTAATGAAACGATCGCGAAACGTTACGGTGTACACTTTACTCCTACTCAGCTCGATGGCCTATGGTCTGTAATGGTTTCCATATTCCTGTTGGGTGGTATTACCGGTGGTATAGCTGGTGGGAAACTGGCTGATATATGGGGCAGGTATGTTGAACATAAACTTATTTGAAATTCTTGAATCATCACAACTTTTAGACGTGATATTGTATCGCAAGATCACGAATCTTCATCCACCTCTATAGGTACCGATTGTTCGAAGATAGGTGAGAGTATTCCACTGGCGCCGTAGCATCCTACCGCGTTGGCTACAAAGTCTTCAATATTGCTTTCTAATTCCCATAACACACCATCATTATCTACATCTATGTGCGTTATTGTACGACAGTCAATACTCTTTTTCACCTAGAACGTATGTTTTTGCTGAAACCGACCGTATAATAGATACCGTTGATGATTATCAAATGCTGAATTTGAATTTACCAACATCATGTTTTCTTCCAAAAATCCGTCTCTTGCGTCCCAACTGTACAGATGTTTTAACCCTTTAATGCGAAAATATATCACCGACCCGTAAGCCGATCCTAGAATAACCATTTTGCAGGGTTTTCGGCCGACGCTCACTATGCATCTAGGATTAATTCTTTTCCGCAAGTCTTTAGTGCGCACCTTGAACAATTCCGCACTTGACAAATACGTAAAATATATGTAACTCGAATTTGACTTTTCGACCAAGACTAGATAGAACACATCCTCCATAGCAGAATCTGTACAAGAGATCGTCGAAGTACTTGGCAATTTTACTTTATGTCCTTCTTTGCTGTGGACGTTCCACACGATAATCGACCTGGTGCCTCCGTCTCCGATGTAAATAATGGGTTTGTCATCGGTGATGTATTCGACAACTAAAAACTGTAATCGACTACGCACGCGACATATCAACGACCTAAGTGGTATTGTGTGTATTATCTGAAATAATAAAAATCGTTTTGAACCCATAAATATTTGGATAATAAATGCGGTAACGAGCTCTAACAGTACCGCGTCTTAACAACGACTATTCTCTAACAGCTGTAGAGATTTAAATGATCAACATTAATCATCATAATCGATTAGATAAAGATAAAATGTGTCGATGAGTACCCTTGGTAAATGCAATAGATAAACATGCGTTTTTATTACACATCATATTCCATAAAAGATACCAATGTTGTACAAAACGTATACAATAATATGTTGTTGATACTTACACGTCCATTACCATAATCTATTCCTAATACTTTTGCTTCGCACTCTTTTTTTGGTTTTTCTTCTAAGGTATTCACCACTCCTATGTCCAACACCCAAAGTATACCGTTCTGGCCCATATATATATCTACTGCGTTTACAATTGCCTTGTGGTCGTCTACGGCGTTCTTCTCCAGCGTAGGAAAGGGTCGAACATAATTGTAACTCTTATCTTTAGCGTTGAGTAACATATGGCCTAACGTGAACGGGACACCTTCTCTGAAACAGATTTCTACTTCAATAATATTGATGTTCACATTCAGTTGATTTTATTATTAATTATGACATATTCAGTCTAGGTACTGTGTATATTACAGTATAAGTATAGTATACGATAAACGAATTTTACTTGTAACGTGGTGAAACGAAAAACACTTGATTGCCGCAAATTTGAGCGCGGGTAAAAACGATATTTTTTGGTATAAAATGTTTGTTGTTTATATAATCTGCTTCCACTTTTTTATTCGGCCATTGAATGTAATGCCCATTTAACACATACGACTTACAGATGTCCGATGAATTGCACACAGTATTTTGAGAGAAAACATAGATATTGGCATAACAGGTTATAAATAAACCAAAATAAAGTTCCATAATACTATCATTATTCACGATAAGTGAGTGTAATTCATAAAATCTATTTTGAAAATTGTTTAATTTTTTTTAACGTTGCTTTAGTTACAAAATACAGTTTACAAATTATAAATTAGGTTATAATTAGGTTTTTATTGGAAATATATATTTAATTCATTAACATTTTTGTATAGTTTCACAACGTGCAATCAAATGTACAAGACATATGTTATAAACATGATTTTATTTTATTTTTTTCAGGAAAGGGACTTTGAAACTAATATACCTGATTTACTTAGTGTCTGGCGTTCTATTTATTAGTTGTAAACCATTAGCCATGGTAGAATTATTTTTTATTGCTCGTTTATTATCTGGTCTATCGGCTGGTGAGTTCTATTTGTTACACGTACCCCCTTTATCTCTATAAATATACATTTTTAAAATCATTCCTAATTTTAATTTTAACTTATTATAATATTTATTTTAGGACTCACAATGACAACGGTACCAATGTATTTATTAGAGTTATCTCCTTCAGACAAGAAAGGTATTTTCGGTGTTATGTTTACAGTTGGTCTGAACTTTGGTTTGTTATTTTCACAGCTCTTAGGCTTGGAAATTATCTTAGGTTCGTAAATATTTTAATTTTATTCAAATGATAAATTCATAATTTTAAAATATTTTAATAATTATAATATTTATCGATAATAAATTATAATCAGCTGATATCGAATCGGTTTCCGAATTCCAAACTCACATACCGAATTGGTGCCCGTTTGAATTTAGTTAGTTGGTTTCCGATTTTTAATTATGCACATTATCCTTCCCAAATACAGACTTAGAACTATCAACTTTAAAGCAGGCTTGATTAAAAATGTGCGTTAGCGATCGTTGAAGTGGAAGTTCATTAGTTATCACTTAGAATATAAAATAAAATAATTTAAATTTTAGATCGTTAAACTAATAGGTTAAAAAAAAACCTTGTAAATTTGAAGTAAACTTTCTTCAAATATTCTAAGCATGTAAGTTTCTCATTAATGTACTCAGTCATATAGTCGTTATTTTTATCGATTGAAGTGTCAGTGATATAACAGTTTATTGTCGTTTTATTGTATAAGCTATAAAATATAGGTACATTTATATTTTATAGTATTTGCCTGATTTATATTATGTTCCTATTATACATACATATGATTTAATATTGCAAAATAAAGCTTCAAAATGAAAATTGTAATGATTCGATCTTAACACAAACAGGAACCAACTTTTTATACTTTAATAAAATACCTTTTTTAAACGAGACCAATTCGGTATAACTCAATGGAACACCTTTTATAAACGAAAACCGATTCGGCTCTTTTATTATCATATTAACCAAACTTAAAACTCAATATTTTAATTGAAATACGTTTATGTTATTTATTTAGGAAGTGAATCGTTGTGGCCATTCTTGTTTAGCTTTTATGCTAGTCTAGTATTGTTGGTATTTCCTACCTTGCCATTTATTCCTGAAAGCCCCAAGTACTTATACACTGTACGGAATGAACACAGTAAAGCATTATCTGGTACAATTATTTAATCGTATATAAAAATAATTTGACGTAAAATTATTGGATTATAAACAGAGCCGTCGCCAGGGGAGGGAGAGAAACGAAACCATTTTCTCCCAGGCCCTAGTATAGAAAAAATTAAAGGGGGCCCCAATAAAGTCCAGATTTATTTGAAATACTTGGTGTTTCCCATTAGAAATTGTTCATATTAATATATTATTTCTAAACTATTTTTCTTTATGAAATATTAATGAATTTAATCATATAAAATTAACTTAAATTTATATTTAAGTGCTACTGTACAAGATACATTTAAGTTACTCTAATTTATAGTAATAATTATAATTTTTTATGGTTATTGCCAAAGTATGAAGAACGATATAATTTTATCAATTAATTAGATATTTTTTATCACAAGTATCGACGCGACAACATCCAAATTCTTATTTTCTACGTATATTTATTTATAAATGATCTAGAAATAAATAAAATTTTAATTCAATGTAATAATTGGTAATGCATTATTGGGAAGTTATTAAAAATGTAATTCATCATATCGATACATTTAAATTACCTTGATTGGAGGTTTGGAAAACTATATTTACCAACATTTTGCAAACTTTATGTGTTTTTTTTTTCATACTCGTATATTATTATTATGATTGAAGGCCCTTGATTTAATTTGCTCCAGACTCTTAATCCTTAGGACGGCTCTGGTTATATATACAATAGTTTGTTTACATATTGATTTATGGTTAGTTAGTCATTTAGGTATGAAACAAAAATATTTTCATGACAATGCCCCTACATAATTTTTTAAATATTTGTTCTATTGAGTATAATTTTATTTTCAGAATTAAGTCGGCTAAGAGGTATGCCAATATCTGACGTAAGTTGGGAGTTCGAAGATTTATATGTTGCTCCTGAAGTATGGACATTAAAAAGAATATTACTTGAACCTGCAAGCCTTAAAGCGCTAATTATTACATGCACATTAATGTTGGGACAACAACTATCTGGAATTAACGTTGTAATATTTTATTATTATAAAAATGTTACAATTTATTTTTTCCAGTAATGTACTAGTTTGTTGTGAAAAAAATATTTCTAGGTATTTTATTATTCTACGGAAATATTAATAAAGTCTGGATTAAGTATATACTGGGCTCAGTATGCAAACTTAGGAGCAGGATCTGTAAGCTTCATTGTCACCGTAATGTCGGCTTTGTTTATCGATAAGTTTGGACGTAAATCATTATTATTATTCAGTGTCACTCTTTGTGTGGTTATGCTATCAGCGATATTAATTTCAATAATTGTACTGACTCATGTAAAAATTTTGATATCTAATAAGGTTCATATACGCATATTAATTTTTAACATTAATTTAGAATTCGATAACTTGGGTGTCCTATTTGTTGATAGTATGTATTTTTGGTTACGTTTTGTTTTACGGATTCGGATTAGGACCTATACCATTCTTTATTGGATCAGGTTAGTTATAATAACAATTTATTCAACACTAATACACAACACCAAATTCTTTATTTATATGTTTCAGAGTTAACAGATGTTGGACCGAGACCTATTATAATGTCAGCTATGGCTGTTTCTAATTGGACTGGAAATTTTTTGGTTGGACTAACATTTCCTTTTATAAATAATATGATCAAAGAATATTCTTTTTCTCCGTTCGTGATATTCACCATGCTTTTAATTATATTTATATGGTTAGTATTAAATATTTTTATTTAAAGCTCATAAATATCTAATTAAAGTTTAAAAAGTATTAATTGTTAATATTTATAAAACCATACAAATAAAATAATAATAACAAAGGTACTAATAAATATTAAGCAATAAAATTAATTACTTATAATTTATTTAGGAAAGTGGTTCCAGAAACCAAAATATCTTCCAATGAACTAAGTTCTAACGATGTGTAACAGCTAGGCTGGAATTGATTTCACTTTTAGTATGAAACAAGTTTCACTACGACGGTAATTTTAAAAATGCGTATACTATTACCACTGATTATAGAATAAATTGTTATATTATCAATGATATTACTTAATTATTTAAGATATTTTATTTACCTTACCAACCATAACATGATAATTTATGTATGTGATTATAATTATTCATATATGTTTGTAATTTATATTGTTATGAAAGTCTATACATTACAATTTTTAAAGCCATGAATACATTTTTTACAATTATTTAAAATGTATTTGTGTACTCTAATTCCAAAGTGTATAACAACATGTATTTATTTATTTTTGTGTATACAAAATAAACATTGAATTAATATAAATCAAATTGTGTTCAATTTCAAGGTATCAATTTACATCTATTTTAATTTAAAGTTGGTAACTATTGTTAAAGTCATCAACACCAGAAGCTATTGTTATTGATTTGGTGCCTATGTCTAATCATGAATAACATGTTGTGACTTAGATCTATTTTATTTTCAACGTAGTTAGTAACGTTTTAAATTAACGTTGAATTTATAATTATTTTAAATTTTGATCATAATATTAATATGATTATTGACTTTTCCCAGACGCATGTTTTTCCTAGAAACTCGTCTCGGCTCTCGAGAGTTGCCGATTAGATTGATTGTCGAGTTATTAATTATTTTTATAGACAGATAAGCACAAAATAACTATACGGGACATGGACACACCTGTCAGTTGTCGTTGTAATTCAAATAATTAATTGTAAAGAAAAATTATTATTTTTTGTTCAAAAATATTCATTTTAAAATGTATATTTTGTGTTTTGAAGTGCATATTTTGAATGCATATTTTGTATATTTAAGTACATATTTGGTGATTTTTTAGAGCTACAAGTCCTCTGCCCTAGTAATGAGTATACAATGCATATTTACTATAACAATGTGGTTAAAATATTTAAAAAATTTAATTTAATTCTTCTTAAAACCTGATCTGTCCAAGGTTTGCTTTTGCATATTATTATTTTTTTTCTTCAAATTTTGCAGCAATTAATTGTATAATTACAAAATAATTTTATTAGGAAAAACTGTAAAACCTTGGAAAGTTATTTCATAAAAAACTCCACAGTTTATTAATACCGTAGTCATTTAAAAATCATTGTCGCATCAATAAATCGTTTAGTACTTTAGTAGAAAATGAAATACACCTATAAATTTCCTTGTCAAGTCTGTGATGGATAGTAACACCAAATAATAATTAATTAATTCCCGTATATAATTCCCTTATTATTATTATTACAGTTAATTAAAGTATTTTATACGTAATAATTACCATTTAAATGTTAACGGTACTTGTTAATTGTTTATTTGTCTAAAATATTTCAATTATAACACTGTCAATATTTCTAACAATATTAATTGTTTATAAATAATTGTGTTTATGTGCTATCGTAAGTTCCTCACATCTTCTTTAGTATGATTAAGTTTGTGCTCATTTTCATGTTATTTTTGAGGTATATTGTTCTATTTGTATCTTGAATAATTATTAATATATATTATTATATACTCTAATTTAATAATAAATAAACGTATAGACTCAATTGTTTTGTATTTGAATAACGTTACGATGACTCATTGACGTGGTTAACGGTAGTAATGCTCCATTTCAACATATTTGACACATTAAAAAAAAAAAAAAATTTAGTTTTCATTTAAACATATGAAACTCATTTAGGCATATTAGGCTATTTAAAATGCAATGATTAAAAATTTGTGCTAACCGATTTCCTTTATCAACATAAACCGCATTAAATCTGAGCAACTGTGGGATAGGTTTGTATGTCAATTATAATTATATGAAACAGTAACTTTTGTTTAAATGTTACATGTTTTTATTACTTTTCCGTGATTTAGTACTTTAAATAATAAGTTATTATAATTACATTACCTTGTAAATTTAATTTTTTTCTAACGTTATATAAAATCTATTTATTAATATTAATAAATAAATAAATTAATATAAATTTCTCTTTTGCAAGCCTTTTTTTTTAAAGTAATTTAAAATAACAACTAATTTTTTTTTTTTTTATTAATTATAAAGTTTTCCTGACAAAATCATCTAAACTTAGTTATATAAGTACAATTTTTTTTTTGGCTATTTATAAAAAAGGTATTAACATAATATAATGTAATAATTAACTATGATGAAGATAACTACTTTAGAACATCATGGGGACGACCACGTTTTAGTCTTCGATTGATGGGGCTGACATTTAACCTGTAATGCTGTGGATCGCTTGCTTTACGTAGATGACAGAAGAATCTTGCCGATAGGTCCTTAATGTAGTTCATAATAATTGGTAAATTGAAGTCTGTGTGCAGGGCATTGTTTCGCACAAACCAAGGGGCATTTGAAATCACACGGAGGACTTTGGATTGTAGAACTTGGATTTTGTTTATGTGGGTAGGCGCACATTGACCCCAGACAGGGACAGCGTATAGTAATAGATGACGAATGATTTGCTTGTATAGTAGTAATGAGCACTTCCAGCTCAGTGATGTTTGCCGATTTATTAATGGGTATACAATTTTTAAACGTTGATATCCTTGTTGCACTTTAGAGGAAATACTCGTATGTGGGTTCCAGGTATGTTTTTTGTCCAGAATGACTCCAAGATATTTAATGTTTTGTGACCATGGTATATTGTGTCCGTTGATTTTTAATGAATTATAATTAGTGGGTCTACGAAGTGAGAAAATGACTGCTGTGCTTTTGGTTGGATTGAGAACGATTTTCCATTTTTGCGCCCATATCTGTATTACGTCAAGATGAGTTTGGATGTTTACTATTACATTTTCAATTTTATCGGAACTAGAATAAATGACACTATCGTCCGTGTTCGTTGTTGTAGGAAAATCTGATATGTAAAGGTTAAAAAGTATTGGAGATATTTTTGAGCCTTGTGGTACTCCTGCTATAATTTGTATAATTTGTTTGACGTCTGAGTTTGTGCCATCTATTTGAACGGTGAAACTACGAGAGTGGAGAAAAGATTTGATGATGTTGTGGATTACAGTGGGTGTGTTAAGACATTTTAATTTATAAAGTAGTCCGTCATGCCAGACCTTGTCGAACGCTTTAGCTATGTCAAGAAAGGCCGCTCCAGTATGTTCTTTTATTTCGAATCCGTTGCTTATGTGCTCTACTGATGTAATACTACGTATTACTATACGTAGTAGTTGCTGAGTCGTGGAATGGTTTGGTTTAAAACCAAATTGGCAGTGAGGAATTGCATCAGTTGCATTTAAATGACTAATAAGTCTGGTGTGAATAATTTTTTCGAAGATTTTTGAAACAGACGATAGTAAGCTGATGGGCCTGTAATTGTTTGGATCAGTATTATCTTTGCCAGGTTTTTTAATCATAATTATAGTGGCCAATTTCCAATTAGTGGGAAAGTAGCTCAATTTTAACAGGGCATTGAATAGCGCTGTCATAAATAGAACTGCTTTATGGGGAAGTTTTTTTTATATAGAATTGGTAATTAGGTCATGACCGAGTGATTTACGGTTTGGTAATTTCTTTATTATTTCTGAAATTTCTGTTGGGTTAGTGTATGAAAAAATATTTTGCGGTAAAATTTCAGGCTCGCTTAGTTTCTGAGACACCAAATTAATAGTTGCATTATCATTTAAGTCGTTAAGTATGAATGTATTTTCTAAAGTGGTAGCAAACAAATTGCATTTTTCATATACTGTATTTATAAAGTTATTTCCAGATTTTAGAGGCGGGATTTTGTTGTCAAAAATAACAACTTATTATACATAAGCTCTGAACTGAACCATTTTTTAATGCAATACATATAGTTTTTCATTGATTTTAAATGTATATATAAATAATATGATTAAATCTATCGTAATTATATATTCATGGAACAATCTTTAAAGACATTTAACACAGGGCTTGAAACCGGTATTGAATACCGATTTTGAATACCGGTATTGAATACCGATTTTGAATACCGATTTTGAATACCGGTTAAAACCGTTAAAAACCGATATCGAAATCGAAACCGAAAACGAAATCGAAAAAATTAAATACCGATATCCGAAAAAAGTGAATACCGTTATTCAAAACCGAAATCAAAATCGGAAAAAATAAATACCGATATCCGAAACCGATATCGAAATCGAAAAAAGTGAATACCGTTATTCAAAACCAAAATCGAAATCGGAAAAAATAAATACCGATATCAAAAACAGAAATTAAAACATCTACTAGATTAGTGATGGGCATAATCGAGATATATAATCGAGATATCTCGATTATGAAAATTATATCGATTATATAATCGAGATATTTCGATTACGAAAATAATATCTCGATTATATTATAATCGAATGATTATATTATATTCGAATGATTTATTATAATCGAATCATACTTTCTAATGATATCTCGTTTATTAAGTTTATTTTTAAAACAATGAATTCTTAGCCTCAAAATAGTCAAAATGTTAATAATCGGATATAAATTATTTGGAATGAATGAATGACGTCCATGAAACGAGGGAATTTAACTATTATAAACTATAATAAAACTATTATTAAATTGTTGTTGACTTAATGGGTAATATATTTTTCTAACCATAGGATTATTTGGTAGGACATAGCTATAGTAAAGTTGTTGATATTTACCAAGTATAAATAATGTAAAGATAACATAAGAAAAAGAAACCCGTCTATTGTTATTATTCGATATTTCATTCAAAACAATTCGATTATTTTGAACGAGTGATATCTCGATTATTAATATTTCATTTGGACATTTCGAATGATTATTTCGAGTGATATCTCGATTATGAAAATGTCTCGATTACTAATCATTCGATTATTAAAATCATTCGATTATGCCCATCACTATACTAGATACTGAAACAGTGGCGTACACACTGGGGGGTTTTGGGTGTTCTAACCCCCCTCCCCATTTAACTTTTTAAATATATGAATATCTATACGAAAATGGTTAAAATTATTAATAATTTATTTTCGTAACATATTTGTAGAAAAATAAAAATCAAAGATAGGTCACTGCCGAAGTTTTAATTAGAATAACCCAAGAATATTATTCCACGAAGCATAAATACGATTTTATATTATTTTCTTGAAATTGTGTTTATGATTATTGATTACATAGACGGGTTACGGGAAGTTAATTTTAGATCACTAACAAATTACTAACTGATACCGTGTGTTCAATTTTAAAGGTAACAGGAAAAATTTCGAACGCATGATCTTGAATTTTATTCGGGTTTTTTTTACAGGGTACAGGACACATAGGCGAAACTAAACACTTTTATTAGGTCAGGCCAAATGAAAAATATAAAAAATACTTCTACTAACAACTTTATAATATAGTAATTTTGTTTAATGTATACATACATATATGTTAATTATATCCTAATGAATATTTTTTTTACAATTTAAATATTTAATAATAAATAAAATTATAATAATGAATTAATACATTTATAATAATAGACGACGATTAAATGGTACCAATTTTTTAAATTCTTCAATGACATCATCACATCGAGGACAGTAAAATATAGTATTCACTCTTTTAGTATATTCGTACACCTATAAGTTGTAATAATAGGTACGAGTGGTATTATATAAAACGTACAAATGTATACGTTTACAAATATAAATATAATAATATAATTATTTATAATGCCTAAATAATTATGAAAATATATAATATATACAAATTTTTAGTCGGTATTAGGTCAGGCTGACTGGCCTGACCCGTAGTTTCGCCTATGACAGGACATATAAATACATATGTTTCTGATAAATTCTAATTTTTAACTATTTTTTATCTGCGCATGCGCAGTAAAATAAAAATTTCTTAAATGGGAACCACTATTTATAACACTGGATTTGGATTGCTCTATTTTTTCTGAGCAATTTTGATCATTACAGTTTTTTGATATCTTCAAAATTGACATTTAAAAAGACAGTTTTAAGTTATAAATTAGGTAATTCGTATTTATCGCATATTTCAACGCTCTATTTTATTCAAGCATTTATAGATATTACTATAACAATTTATGTGTCTCTGTGGGAAAAGCACATTCAATTTTAAAAAAATATAAATTATACACATATCGACCTAACATAATACAACATTTGTTACCTGGTGATTCCGAAAGAAGACTCACATTTATAGCATGGTTAATGGTACAAGTTCAAGAAGAACCATTATTTTTAAAATATGTTTGTTCGACTGATGAATCAAAATTCACTAATAATCAGGGCTTGAAACCGGTATTGAATACTGATTTTGAATACCGGTTAAAACCGTTAAAAACCGATATCGAAATCGAAACCGAAATCGAAATCGAAAAAAGTGAATACCGTTATTCGAAACCGAAATCGAAATCGAAAAAAGTGAATACCGTTATTCGAAACCGAAATCGAAAAAAGTAAATACCGTTATTCGAAACCGAAATCGAAATCGAAAAAAGTGAAAACCGTTATTCAAAACCGAAAACGAAATCGAAAAAATTAAATACCGATATCCGAAACCGAAATTGAGATCAGAAAAAATAGATACCGATATCCGAAACCGAAATCGAAATCGAAAAAAGTGAATACCGTTATTCAAAACCGAAATCGAATTCGGAAAAAATAAATACCGGTATCAGAAACCGAAATCGAAATCGAAAAAAAAAATTTCGGTTTCAAGCCCTGATTTAACATCTCAATACATGATAATTTTACTAGTCTTGCATAACAGTATTTTGTTTGAGAAACAAAGTTTCCTGTCTTCATATCCGGTCGGCTTTATTTTATTTAAAATTTAAAATGTATTAAAATATACGTATATTTATACTTATACAGTGAATGCAGAGGTAAAATAACGTTATTTCTTATAAAATTATTTTAATTAAAACAACAAGACGCAATTGCCTGCTATAAAAGAAAATTATATCCCCACAAAGGCCCAATCTATATGCCAAACAGTAGAGCATCAACATGTAGCACAAATCGATAAGTAAATTTACAAGAAAAAAAATAAATATTAATTAAAAAAGAGTTAATGAAATTAATTTAAAAAAAATTGATGTTTAAAATAACAGTTATTAATTTATACATTCTTAAACTTCTTTAAGACGTAATTAAAATATGTAGATACTTACCGATATTCCTATACAAAATTATTGTTAGAATGGAGTATACCAACTTTCTATAGTACAGTATACGTCACCTATAAGATTTATGGGTATAAGGTTCAGTCACTTATTAGATTCGAAATTTTCTATAATGGTCCGATCGTATTGAAATACATTAAAAAAAAATCGTTTATAAGTCACTAATTTCGAATAAAAAAACAGAAAAAAAATGTAAATATTTTTGATAAAATATTGAAATAAATTGGTTTTAATTCAAATGTTATTTGTGTTGAAGTATAATATTGCATTTCACGTTTATCATAATTATTTTTATTGAAATGTGAAGTATAAATAACCATTCTAAATTCGATGAATCATTTTTAATTTTTAGTTTTATATATTTTTTTTAATATTACGACATACATACATAAAACATTATACGTACATTACTGGTACATTATACCATGATAAAAATATTCTCGTATCAACCAAAAGTCATATCCTGGTTCTTGTTAAATGTACATCAAGATAATATTATTTATTTGTGACTTGCCCACTGCGTAATTATGATAATTCTAGAACGAGAAATATTTTCCACATGACAGTGTCGTTAACAAATAATATACAATACTAAAATAATTTTAGGACAGCAGGGTATACAATGGTAGGATGCTAAAATATTTGGAAACTTACAGGGACATTCTTTTCTGTATCCCTTCCAAATATTTTGTTGACCAAAATTATAGTACAATGGGATTAAATCTAATTAAACAGTTAAACCTAGTGAACCTACCCAATAATTTGGCTTTTATTATTTGAACAAAATATTACATTTTACCAACGTACACGTTATCATGTATTTATTATGCATGGCGTTGTTGTCGCAAGTTTTTGCAAGGCCCTAGGCAAAAGCAGTACAATTTGCTAACACCTAAATATATCTATTTTAACTTGACAAATTGTAGGTCCTCGAATTTATTTTAAGTGTTTGGGCCTAGGCAACCAAAGTTGCTTGCCTGCTAACAACGGTACTGATAGTTGAACGGGAAACAATGTTGCGTTTAATTTAACGATATCTTTCTTGAAATTATCAACTGTTTAATCATAAAAGCAGAATTTAAAATGGCAAAATAACGAAAATGGGAAATCAAACATTTTGTAATTTTAAACATTCTACATAATTTATAATTACTTGTACGTATAAAATATTTAAACTCTACCTATATGCTACGGTCAACCATCAATTATATGTAATAGTAGATAATTATAAAATAAAACCAATTTTTTGAAAATGTCATTATACATTTATAATTGGTCATAAGACATTTTTAACGTGGACGATTATTTTGACCTAATAATTGAGTGCACCAGTGAATTACCTCTTTTGGAAAAATGTATTAAAGATAACGCTTTTCAAGCGGTATGAGAGGTAGGGATAGTGTCGATGTGACTCATGATTGGGCTTCCGACAAAAATGTTACGATGAGCCTCTAAACCCGTGGTTCTCGACCGATGTGCCGCGACACACTAGTGTGTCACGTATTACCATACTCCTATATCGATACTAACGTGTATCCATTTATTTAAAGCTCATACTTTTCTTCCTTAAGACGATATACAAAACAGATAACAACTAAAATATTATGAGTAGTCAACACTTGTTTAATAACCAATATTATAACCTATTATTGTATAATATTATATGAAATCTAAGTTTCGTGTTTACAACAATAATATTGAATATGATTTAAACATAACAATAAACAAGTACAATGTAGTGATTTAAAATCTTAACATCCCCGAACTTCTTTAATAATGTTAAATAATGATTGGCAAAAGCAACTGAAATTTAATTAATGTGTATTAATTGTTATTGATTCTTTTTTTCCATTAGGGTGTGTCTTGGCACAACCGGGACACTCCGTAGATCCGCTTATGATCGGTTAGGATTATTTGGAAAATATGCATCTAAATTAGACTTATTAAAACTCTATTGAATATCAGTTTATCAAATCAAAAGTTCTAACCTAAGACCTTTTTTTTGTTCAGAGATATTTTTTATATTATTTTGAAAATAATGCTAACAATAGGAATGACAATAGTTCCACTGCAACCAACCATTTTTCAAATGATTTCGAACAGTGTACATTTTTATAACTATTTCCTCTATCATTAATGTTAATCATAATAATAAATCATATAAATTATAATAATTATTAAAAAATAGTTTTGTTATTCATATTTTTACATCTCTACTATGTGTTTATTATTATCTTTTATTCTTTTGTTTCGTATACAATAGTTTACTTTTTTGTGACATCAAACTACTAGGTATCATTGTTACGCATATAAAACAATTTTAGTATATTGGCCAGCATCTGTCTATTTATAGAATGTCCCACGAAGATTTACTCATTGTGATACCTTCTGTAAGCTAAACTCACAATGATAATTAACAAACTTATTTTTCTCACAGATGAGGAATATGAATACTCATAATTTAATTAAAATGTTGTTATTTTTATTTAATTTTGTTTTAGAATATAAAATTGAGTTAAAATATGAATATTTTTAGTTTTCATCCCTGTATTTTATAGAATAAATCAACATTTGATTATCTTCATTTTCTCTGGAGATATCACAATGAGTAGGTATGTATATCTCGTAGGATGTAGTATACCTACAAACTATATATTCTAATAAATAATTATTTGTTTGAAAGAATAATCAAAATTAATTTTTTTATTAGGTATAAATTAAAAATTATTATGGTGAGAAATTAAGTATAATAATAATTTTATTTATTCTTTCCATACCACAATACGGAATTATTGGAACATTGTAACATTTATAGTTTGGTTAAATGTTATGTTTAGATAACCACAGTTATACTCTCCAATTACATATAACTGGTTTATGATAAAAATAAAGAAAGTTTCATAAAATTGAGTTACTCTTTACGGTTATATACTAACAGTTAGTGTAGTGTGACTAACACAATACATGTGTTAAAACAATATATTTAATATACCACCACGCAGAATTTTCGTCATCGATTATCAAACAATACATTTTGAAGTAAAAAAATAAAATTTGTTGATATTTACTATTTCTATTAGATAGAAGATGACAATTAGAAATCGAGTTTCGAATACTCGAAATTGTTCAAAGATTATATAATTTATATTTGCCAATACTCCGTTCATCAATTCATGAACAAAATGCATATCTTTCAGAAATTGAAAAATGCTTTGTACTAGTAATTGCAAATACGCAAAAGTACAAAAGACTGAAAGATAAAGCAGTATGATTAAAAACAGATTGGTATTGTTCAATTATTTAATGTGTTGGAAAATCAAGTAGCTGCGTATATGTTATGAAACATATAATTTTAAAATACATTTAAAACACTAAAATTTGATCAAATCTTGCATTTGCATAATAATTATTACGATTGTATGGAATAAAAAGATTTTAATGAGATAAATAAGTTATCAATTATATGACAGGTACTCTGACGTACCTGTCTGCATGATTTTTAAGTATATGAGAGATTTTTTTATTTTATAATTGTCTGTACAACATACTTAATATGAGTTGTTGCTATAATCAAGACAGTGGACAGGAACAACCGGACCGGGAGAGAGGGGTTATACCTTGAGGACCCCACTATTTTAGTTAATCATTAAATTTGTCGAGTAATTATTTGAAGTAGAAAATCATTGTAGATATAAATTACGTACAATTGATAGTTAAATTATAACCACTAGAAAATTATTAGAACAAATATTTAAAGTTATTATATATTTTAATATCTTAATATCTTAAATTAATTGTATTAATTTAACGTTTAATACGCATTTATGTAATATATTATTAAGTAATTTAAAATTAATTGTCCTTGCTTTTTCTAATGCAAACAAGTCAATGGTTATCTTAATATCAATATGCTTTATTAATGCCATTTCTAAGCAAATAGTTAATAATTCTATAACTCTTGTTTGCGCAAAAGAGAACCGATGATAGTTTTTTATTCTTGAAAATTCGATGAAGGAATGCTCAGCGCTAGCAACCGAAACTGGTAAGGTATGGAATTTTCGTAGGGCTACACATACGTTTGGGTAAACTATATACTAATTTTTTAAAACTATTTCATTCGATAAAACAAAGTGATTACCGTCATTTTCTTAACCCTATCGCCGACGTTAAATTCGTCACATAGAAAGCGTTACTTCATACTATGACATATGTTAGAATGTTCGCTGTAGTTGATATAATAATATTATTTGTACGTTTCCTATGTGTTATATTAAAAATATGTTCAATAGTTCAGAGAAAGAAAAACTTATATACTTTTTTTTTATGCAATAACCGAAAGTCATCAAAAAGGGAAGAGAATTTTGTTCGTGAAATAAATTTAAAAAGTAGAAAATGTTGGTGAATACCGCCATATGATATAATCCAAACACAAATCCGCATCAATCGTGGTTATTTTATAATTATTTGTGTTTATAATTTTATTACATTTATTCCTTTACCATTATCTAAACGCCTAAAATACCACCTTCACGCGTGTGATAACGTGTTTTGTTCTACAAGGAAATTTATATGTATTACACATATAGGTGGGGGTTCCATCAACTATACGTAAACCATAGGATTAAGCGCGCACTCAGGATTTTTTTTTTGGGGAGGTGCTCAACAATTTTTCATATTTTCCCCATGTACAAATAAACAATTACCTTTATTTTTTTTTTTTTTATTAATATTACTACATAATACATAGTAATCGCTAATACGTAGGATAGAAATAATCGACCATCGATTGCCATAAACACAAACAAATTATCATATAAGTACTATTATATTGAATATTGAACTTATGATTAACATAACTATCAAATTTGAAAAATATAATAATCATTCATCGTAGTAATAAAAATTATTGGTGACAAAACAATAAACTATAATAATATGAATATGTAATCTAATGTAAAACACTTTTTTTTTTTGGAGAAGCTTCAGCCCCAAAGCACCTCGTCTTGGTGTACCACTGCATAGGATACGTCAACGACTACACCAAGCATAGGCGCAACTAGGGGGGGGCTTGGGGGGGCTTAGCTCCCCTAAATATTTCCACAGCCCTCCCAGATGAAAAATATCGAATCTCAGAATTTTGTAATAATATCTTATCATCTATATCTATAATCTTAATATTATTTAAACGAAATAATTATCAAGTTTGAAAAATCCTTGTTATTCAGTGTAATCACCGACAGTGAATAACAGTGGGTTTTCCACATGGTTTAGTATTTTCGTTTTTGTTATCTATGTTATGTTCTAAACTTCTAAATAACCCGAAGGCGGAAGGTATTATTATCTTAAGGTTACCCTAAGGTATTATTATTATTATAATTGGTCCGACGTCCGTCATGATATATTACTATTATAGTTTTAACGTATTATTCTGATTAGTGATTATTATTAACAGTATTCGATGGCCGTGGCTCGTGTATTATTACAGTATTATATTAGTCGTTACTCGTTAGTGAGTTTGTGTAAGTGTTAAATAGTAACTTGTTTATACCTACCTACTTATCTTTTATTCAAATGTGAATAATTATAATTATTTTAACGCTTATTATTAATAAATTTGATTTTTTTACCTTCTGTTCAATTTATTTAATATGGAAAAACGTGACATTTTTAACATTTTCAAATTCAGTAAGTCTAACACTCAGCTAAGTACACCAAAAAAAGATCAAAATAATATAGATGATCCTACAACATCAAGTGCTTCTAATGACAATATTTTAATTCCGGTGACTGCAGATAATTCAAATGCTAATATTCACATGAATGTATCTTATTCAGGAGACACATTTAATGATGATCTAGGTGATTTAGTATCTGGACCTAATAGACCAATAATAAAGGTAAATATAAAATTACATAATATTTATGTATATTATTATGGTACTTACTACAAATATAAGGTAGATACAATAATTGCTAATAACTATTAATTTATAAGTAATAATAGTGCTGCAATAAGTAATAACTAATAACCATTTTTCATAGAAATATTGTAATTATTTAATATGGCTTATTATGGCTTTTGCTTTGCTTAGGAATACCCGAAATCAAAATTTGGTTCTCAAAATCGCGCATTTTCATCTTCTTACTAATTTTGAGTGGTTAGAGTATAGTATCAAAAAAAATGCTGTATTTTGTTATGCTTGCCGCATGTTTGCTAACAATTTTGGTCATACTGAAAATACATTTATCAAAACTGGGTTTAATAATTGGAAAAAAGCAAGTTTTTCTAATTACTATTCATATATTAGTATATTACTCAGTTATTATGTTACATATTACAATTGTTTAAATTTTTTATATTAAAATAATTTACAGTTATCTTCAAAACTAAAGTCTCATACTGGTACTAAAATACATATTCTAAGCACTACAAGATTGTCTGAATATGTATCCAGTAAGAAGTCAAGGTCTGTTTTATCAAAAATGTGTACAGCTAATAAAATGTTAATAGAAAAAAATAGAAAATATGTATCTCACTTAATAGATATAGTTTTATACCTGAGCAAACAGGGTATTGCATTTAGAGGTCATGAAGAAACATCTAAATCAATAAATAAAGGTTATACGTTTGAATACTTCTCACTTTTAAATGAATTAATTACCTGAAAATATAATTAATTTAAAATTAAAATATTATATTTACTCAATTTATTTTTGTAATCCACTTACTTCTTTAGGGAATTTTAAAGAAATGTGTGAACTATTTGCCAAGCATGTTCCAAGTTTTAATGAAATACATGAACGAAAAATAAACTTAACTAGTTGGCAAATTCAAGAAGATGTAATTGAAATTTGTGCAAATTTAGTAAATAAAGAAATATTTAAACAGATAGTGGAAACAGGGTTTTTCGCAATAATGTGTGATGAAGCAAGGTATAATAAATAAAAATTATCATATAACTATGTTATGATACTTGTTGAACAGTTTATATAATTTATCAATATATGAATATATTTTGTTTAAACTTAGATGTTTTAAAGAAGAACAGCTTTCAATTTGTGTAAGGTATACAGTAAAATTTCATGTTTTTGAACGCTTCTTGGGATTTGTAAATGTATCAACTGGGCAAGATGCTAATCATATAGTTTCAGCCATATTCAATTTTTTTGAAAAGCAAAAAGTTGATATGAATGCTATTAAGATTATTGCTCAGTCATATGACGGTGCTAGTGTTATGTCCGGTCATCTTAATGGAGTCCAATCAAAAATTAAAGACTTTTATCCTTGTGCAATTTACACCCACTGCATGGCACACCGACTAAACTTAGTTGTTGTTGATATGTGCAAAAATATTAAGGTAAGCCTATACCTACTACTTAAATTTATAAATATTATTAATTTTAAACTACATAAATCGTTATTGTTTTTTTAGGGGGCTCGTGCAATATTTAACGTACTTGAAGCTGTATATGTCCATTTTTCAAGACCTTTAAAAAATTCTAATTTATGTGATGTACAATCTAAATTAGGTATAAAAAAAGGCAATATGTTAAGGGTTTGTGATACTAGATGGGTTTGCAGGTACAAAAATTGTGAGGCTATGTTAAACAATTTTAATGCAATTGTTGAATACCTTGAAAATGAAATCAACGAACAATTCGATAAAGATATTGCTCAAGCTATTGGTAATAATTACTAATAAACAAATAAAATAATAACTAATAATTAATGTTCAATTTAGTAATTTTAAACTAATTTTCATTTTTCAGGCATATTAAGTTCTATACAAAAATGTGAATTCATTATTTTTCTTATTATTCTTAAAGATGTATTAAGTATAATGAACATATTAAGTAATAGTTTACAAAGTAAAACAGCAACACTTGGTAAATCTAAAAATATTATTGAGTCCGTTATAAAAACATTTGAAACATCAAGAACAGATGAGGAATTCCATAATGTTTGGAAAAAAATAGTTAAATTTGCTGATGAAAATAATATAAACTTACAAATTCCAACTATGGGTAATTATATTTTTATATGAAGCAATGTGTTTTTAAAAGAAATGTAATTTATAGTTTTATTCACATTTATAATAAAAGGATCCAAACGTCAAAGAAGGGAAACTCAACATTTTCATGATTATGTGATGCTTGCAACTACTGGAGCAGAAAATGAAGTAGTAGATTCAAACACTACAGTGGAAATATACTGGCGAAGAGTAGCCTACATGCCTGTAATTGATTCTGTTATTAGCAACCTTAAGTACAGATTTTCCAAAGAGAGTTTACTCATGGCAAGCTCAGTTGACTGTTTTATTAAAATGGATTTTGTTGGGAGTTCATATTTTATAAATCATTACAAGGTTAATATTATACTTTTGAATAATATTTTTTTCTAAATAAACTTATTGCAATATTTAATTTTTTTTAGGATGTTTTAATAATAGATATTCATGCTTTAAAATCAGAAATGACTGTAGCAAGTAACTGCATGAAAACTATCAAACATGATTTTGATATCAATGATATTAGTAAAGTGATCGAAAATCATGTTTATCCCAATGTGTATAAGTTGTTACAAGTAGCCATAAGTATTCCTATAAGCTCAGCCACATGCGAAAGATCATTTTCTTCTATGAGGCGTATCAAAAATTGGTTACGAACCAGTATGCTACAAGACCGTTTTACAAATTTGGCTACTCTGAACATCGAGAGAGATGTTGTTAACTCAATAAATACTGAAGATATTTTAGAAGTATACTGTAATACTAAAGACAGAAAATTTGTATTAAAATAAAATTAAAATTATAAAGTTGAATTTGTATATAAATATTATTATTGTGAACTACTGTGGTTTTCTGGGGGGAGGGGAGAGAGGGATTATGAGGGCTAGCCTTGCTAAAATTTAAACGCAACCTATAATATTGAGTATTGATACATTTTGTCTGTATCTAAATTAGTAATTAGTGGGGGTGTGGGGGCATAGCCCCACGGGCCTGTGTTGTCTTTTAACTTATAGCCCCCCCAAAAAATTAACTCTAGTTGCGCCTATGACACCAAGTAACCAAGAACATGACAGTAAATAAAGTTAAGTAGATAATATTTTCTATAACCGATTAACACTACCTACTACAATAATCGTGAACTATTTTTGTTTGTATTCATTTATATTACAGCTTGGCAATTTGCATTCTTATTGTTGTGTAAAAAGCAGACAAAAAAATAATATAAAAAAAAAAAATAAATAAAAAACTATCATACAGAAATAGATACTAACAATACAAACATACATTCTAGAAACTATCAGTTGCGGTTGACCACCGTCTTGACATAATAGTTAATAATAATGTATAAAATACATTTATTACATTTTTTTCCCACTATGTTCATCAAATTCTTATTATATTCTTATATTATTCTTATATCAAATTTTTTTCTACATTTTTTTCTTAATTACGATATCAAAAAATTACATTGTATTGATTTTTGTCAATCGTTGTTATTGAATAATTTAATATTTTAGCCTTTAGTCTTTAGTTCCTTCATCTGCGTACGTGCATATATTCGTAATTCGTGTTAATTTGGATTTTTGTTAATTTAATAATTACCTAACAATTTTATCATAGTAAATAAAATATGTCATCCAAATATTTAAAAAACGATAAACGTAGATCTCACGGAAAAGTGGTATACGTTATAATATGTTTAAGAACTTCATGTACACATTAACTTAAATTTAAAAAAAAATAAAACCAATAGTGCTACGCGTATTACAACTGTGTTTAGAAACATTGCATGAAATTAGGTTAGATATATGATAATTATTCACTATTGAACGAAAAAAAAACATAACTGTTCTGTCGACAGACAATATTAGTCGATCGGTTGGTCGGTTGCTCAGCGGGTGCTCGCCATCATACTGAACGGTTATTGTTCGATGGCACCGCGGCATAAAAATATAAAGCACAACTCTAATTTATCCTTGACAACCACTATGGATTATAATATAAGATACTTACATCTGTTATTTGGGAAAAATAATAACCAAAAATAATAATACATTTTTTTATGAAAAAAAAAAAAATTGTGAAATCGGTGTCAAGGGAATCAATATTTTAACGAAAAACATTAAAAAAATATGAAGTTCCTGAAATAAATAATTCGAAATTGATGAATATTTTGTTTTCAAAATGTATACATATATTTACTACATGCGAAGAGTTCATTATAGTTACAAATTGAAATAGACCACTTTATTGTTTTGTTCTAACTATTGCACATTATAGCTGACGTGAACTTTAATTAATACACATTACCAATTAATCATATTCAAAAATATTCATAACATTTAATGAATAAGTATACATGTATAGAACGTATCTGCATTATTTTGGTAACGTTTTTTTGCCAATTACATTACTCAATCATAGTATTGGTTTATTTTGTTGATTTTGCTATACAGAATAATCTAATTTTTGAAATAAATAATTCCATACAACTAATTTATCTATCGCTGAAAATTTTTTGTACCATCATATTATCCTATCTGTTATCTGTCGTTTTACATTGCTACGATTTATCGCCCATGAATGATTAAAATATTAGAACCATTCCTCCAACGATCGCAATGTCCTTGATTGAGGAATATTGATTATTTCTAAGAAAACAATCACAAATCAACTACTGCCAGTTGGTATTATTAGTTAAGTAAATCCTTTCGATTCAGTTATTTTTACACGGATCTAAATAAAAACTAAAATATGCTGTTTAAAATGTAAATATATACAGTTAGAATAAATAATAACTGTGTTGTCATGCTGGGTACCTTTGTCACACTGACCCAAGTTATAACTATTGCATTGTAATTATTTGAAATTTTAAAACAACGATTGAATTCGAAAAATAATAATTTTCGGCTTATTCTTAAGTATGTTTTCGAAACTACTATAAAAATATTCTAAAGTATACACAACTTTTAGATCTTTCTTAATGTATCAACAAGTATTTTTAGAATAGATTATATTATAACACCATACAATTATTTCATAATTGAATGAAATAAATAAATTAAATTTAAGTGAATGACGTAGTTCTATAATTGCAAACACAGGACGCACCATGGACCAAGATCATAGTAGTTATTTCTAATCCGTGATTTATACGGTATGAAATGAGAATACGTCTTAGATAGTTTTATATTTTTATTTATGTAATTTGATTGTATTTATTACATTGAACTTATTTTGATGTACCGGTGCAAATTTATTTTAACCGATATTTCACGTACGCGTCTATTATGGAAGCGAAACAATAATTTTGGCACTGTTGAGCCCGCAGAGTTATATAGCACTTTTTTTTTTACTATTATTATAACAAGCAAATGAAAAACTATAAAAATAAAATAACTGAAAAAAGATGAAATGTAAGTGTGTGAATATTCTGAACCACGATTTAAGAATATTAAATCTAACGCTGAGGTAACGATAGCGTTGACCTAAAGTCATTAACATATCAACTGGACGGAATCGAAATTCAAAATTTTAAACACTAAGGTGAATAACGAAATGTCGATAAATCAATAATTATAAACTATTTAAATAATCTACGTAATTAAATGGTTTCACGGAAATAAAAAAACATTTAATTCATCATTATGACGTAAATAACATTTGTACGTATCTATATTTTCCGATAAATAAGAATACCAGAGTGAAATATGCCTACTACTTATAATATTATATTTTGTAATATATGTGTTCACCGTTCTACCTTTACATACTTTGTTGTTATTAATCGAGACCATTAGAGATGTGTACAACATCAGCCTTAATTGGTTTAAAAAGCAGTGAACCTTATTTTTCAATAATAAATATTAGCTATAGCATTTATATATATGTCTGTATAATCTCCCCTTTGAATTCTCGTGTATCTGTATTCTCATCTATAGTATTCATTATATGAATACTTATTGGTTTGAAAATAATTTATACTTCATATTTATAATACAAATATTTATAAAAAATATAAAAGTTTAACTACGAATATTCCGTCAGAATATTATGCAAGACCAAAAAAAAAAATAAAAAATAAAATTTCAAGTGAAAACTGATTCATCGTATATTAGAAAAGATAATGTTTATTTGAATCAAATATCCTGAAACAAGTTACAAAATGTTACTATATTTATTTGAAATAAATCGTCATAATTGAAAAAGTATTAATTATTTTCATTATATGAGTAGCTGCTTAGTAACTCAAAAATCTAAGTTGAATAAAATAAAATATTAAGTTAACATGACCTACATTAATATAATGGTATTTAATTGGTACACTGATCGACTCAACATGGAGATAATAACTGGAGTTCTTAATACACGTGTCACGTGAAATACGTATTTATCCAAAATATATATAATCGTTCTTATAATGATAAAATTTGTGATTTTATATTATGCACACGAAGTTTTAACCAATTATTATTTGTACAGATTTAAAATAAGGTTATACGTTTTTATTTTGGATTTGATATGTTACATGTATCACGTGAATTTCGTGAATTTACGTGTGTTCAGAACTCTAAATTAGAGGCTATAATATAAAACTTGAATAATAATTTTTCGTTTCTAATTTAATTTACGTCAGTATAATAACATAATGGCAATGATGATATTTTAATGACGTATCCATTATGCCATTATAACACTTCTAGGACGAATAACATAATTCACAAATGAGTATCGATGACCACTCGAGTGATTTATCAAATAACTATACAGCCTACAGGAGTATACAACTGAGATTTGTTGGAATATTGATATATTTAGATGCTCACTGAGTCTTTCTTTTGTTCCTCGAAAATATTTTAAAACCTAATTTCTATACTATGATTAAATTCAATCAACATAAGTAAACCTATTCAACTTAACTCATATTTTACAATTCTTACAAAATACATACAATAATACAACTATGTTTTCATCATCGTAAACGCTCTGCCGCGTCATAATACTGTGTATAATATACACGTATACGTTAAAACTGAGAAAAATTAAACCAGAAAAACACATTTAATTTATTGAGTCAAATTTACTTTTATTTATTTAAAATAATAAAAATTCGAAAAGAAATCAAACCATGAGATAGTACTGATTTAAATTGCACTTAAACTCAAAGAGATTTTTAGTTCGGGCTCGGAAAATATTTGAACGGAACGAGAGGATCTCCGCTTAGGTTAATAATCAACAACGTTTTCTCAGTCACAACTTCAAAAATATTTCATATAGTTATCATTATATTCTTATTAACAAAATTCAGGTATGCATATGTTAATTTGTGCGTAGTATCAAAATTAAGTAAAAATAGTGATGCATTGTTTGTCCTGCTCGAAATCAATTCTTATCTCACCTAGAGAACAACAGTAATATTACATTTTTCCGGAAGAATGAAAACATAAAGTGTTTTGTCATATTTATTTACGAGCTAGGCGCAGATATCAAAGTCAACGGGTTCGAAGTAACAAGAATGGTGAGTCATGGTGCAGTAGTTGTCGTGGTCGGAGAAAAAAAACGGGAGATAAAAACCACGAATCGACCGACGGTGGGGATACTTTACCCGTCCGAGATGTTTACAAATATAAACAATAAATATTTAAAAAAAAAAATATGGATAAAGATGTTATAACCTTTTTAATACATTTTTTTATATTTATTTTTTTTCTTTTCTCTTTTTTTGATGGTAATAAAATTGGTTTTATAATAAACATATAAGCCAAGATACAAGGTATAGTTTCCTGAGAAATAGCAATGTACGTATGTCTGAACAAATTGAAATAAACTACTATTTACAATTTTCATCATTATCTGTGAACTAAAATTGATCATAACTTCGCGTTATTGCAACTTATTTTTACCCGTTTAAGTATACAGGTGTCTGTTGTACTTACTCACCATAATATTTATAGATATTATTTATGGCTTTCGAGATTTCTGTCAAAACTTGCCGCGGAAGAAAATATCCGTTCGTATATATGCATAATATATACATACATTGAATTATACATCCAAAATAAATATAAAAATGTAAAACCGTATAGTATTATTAATACAGAAATGACCACTTAAATTTACATGAAAAAATTACAACAAATACATAATACGAGTATTTTATAGAAATCAATACAAATTAATATTATGAACAAAAAACATACAAAAACTAACAGTATTAAAAAAAAAAAGAACCGGATGGGCCTCGCTCTGCTGTACAGTTGGGGGTGGAGTGCACCTCGTTTGTAGGATAGGTCATTATTACAATGGATTTGTTAAATTTGAATGCAATGATAGATATCATTGTATACGAATAACGATTCTGAACGGAGTTAATATGTTTGTCTAGGATATAATACATTGTTATTTATAAATATTGTAAAAAGTATATTTTATTTTGAAACGATAAATATATTTTTCAATTAGGATGGGTTGGCAGTTGAATACAGCGACATAGTTTGTCAGTCTAGAATATAAATTATATTATATTTTACATGTAATTTTATGTCAATATTCGCTGTTCAAACTTTTATAAAAAAAAAATTGTGCTTATGGATTTTAATAATTTTTGAATGACAATAAGAACTACTTCTGTGGAATCTTCTATTAAATTTTTAAGTATTTTGTACGAGTCAATTATAAAAAAAAAAAATGTGAAAAATTCGAATATTTTAAATGCCTATAAATGGCTTAAAAATCAATATAATATTTTGAAAAAAATATGTCATAATGAAAATGCCAATCTTAACAGCTGGTAAGTATTTCAAAAATCTGCGACTTATACTTTTTGAATTATTACAAATATTTGAAATTGTTTGAGAATAAATCGCTATTTTATGCAATTTAGTAAATATTTAAATTTCAAACAGTCATAAAATTTTTTCCTCTGAGTCCGGTAGAAATTTTTTTAAAGATTTTTGAAGAGTAGCTTATAGATAACCTAGTGTTAAAATTTTGAACCTTAAGTATGAACAGAAAAATTTATGAATTTTTATCTACAAAATAACTTGCAAATTATCGTGATTTTTACACATTTTATACAAATTTGAGCATTAAGGGCTTATAAAAAAAATTTGAGTAAACCGATCACCGATATTTTTTAGTTACGATAATTTTAACTTATTATAAACCTTGTATTAAATTTTCAAGAGTTTTCGGTCTGCCAATTTTATAGATGTTTAAAAACAAAAATTTTACAAAAATCGAAAATTTAAATTGTCTATAAATAAGTCAAAATATGTCAAAATACTTTGAAAACTTAACCATGTATAGAGAACGCCAATATAAAGATTTGGTGAATATTTCAAGTTGTTGAGGTTTTTCGTTTTTGAGTTAGAGCATTTAAAAAAAATGTAATTTGTAAAAACGTAATTTTGCGTAAAATTTCCCGTTTTTTTTTTCCGTTTTTTCGTAATTTTTTTATCGTTTTTTTCGATTTTTTTAAAAAGTATTGAAAAAGTTGGATTTTTGACTTGCCAAAGTACCATCTACATTCATTTTCCTTTCAGAAAAGTTGCTGTTTAAGCAAATCGAAGCATTTTTACTGCCAAAAAAGGTGTCGTCAGACAAAAAAAAAAAAAAAAACACATCGTTGTAAAACCATCACTCCGTTCAGAATCTAAAAAAAAAATAAAAATAAAAAAAAACATACATCATTGTAAAACCATCACTCCGTTCAGAATCTAAAAATTATTTTTGCTAATTGAGATGCAGTAGATTGAGTTTTTTTTTTTTTATATAAATATTTTACCAATGAATAGTTTATCTAATATGTTTAACTTATGTCGCATGCAAGATTTGTATTAATTTAACCATTTATTTTTTAAACAATTATTTTTAATTTGTAATGTTAATCTTAATAGGATTTTTTTTTTTGTGCTGAATTTTCTCAAAATGTTTTACAAAAATATCTAAGATGCGATCGATTATTTTACCAAAAGAGATTGTTGGTGCCTGAAGTCCGTTATCATTTGGAAAAGAAGAATAATATTTTATTAAATGTTTATTTGATTTTTATCATTTAGATTTCTGTTTGCAAGTAAATTATGTTGACAATGATGGCAATTAAATTGTTTATTACATTTGTAAGCCAGGTACGCTGCAACATGACGATTTGACAGAACAATCTTGCGATGTAATTTTGTCTGTTTCAGTATCATCAATTGAGTTTAACTCGTTATTGGATAAACTAGAAGAACTACTTGATTCATTGTCAGAATACATTTGTAGTATTCGTAGATGATTTATCCAAGTCAATTGATTGGTAATCAAGTTATAAATTAATAACAATAAAGTAATAATAACACAGACCTATGAACAATCTGATAATATAGTCCAAGGCTGCGAGGCGGAAAGAAACGGCAGCAGCTGACTGACCGATTACGGAGCCGTCTCGTGTTGATAATAATAGAAAAAAAAAAGTCCGCTGATAACGACGTTACCGGTCGGTTGCGTGAACGCGTTCGACCAATTTAAAACTCATCCCCTCCACCGGCCAACGTCCGACCGCGGCGCAAGAACCCTAATCCGTTTCCGGTTCGCCTTGTCGTGATCGCGTACAGTTGCGCAACCGTTAACACCGCTGACGTATTGCCGTCCGCGCGCGTCTCACGCGATTGTTCTTACGTCGTTCCCTCCTCCCCGCATCCGTTCCCGACGAACGTTTGTTCCTTCTCGCTTTCCCTTCCATTACCGCCACTTCTTCACCCCTCTCGATCGGTCTCTTTCACTCCGGACATTCCCGTGACACCTCGTGGTACCCGTCCGGTCGTCGTGTCGTCTCTCGCTTACGCCGCGTCACCGTTCACCCCCCGCCGCGCACGCGCACCAGCAACAGCGGCAGTTGCACGACAACCAGCGCTCAGTCGTTTTTCGTCCGTCGTCTGTTGACGTTCGTTTTATTCGCCCCTTCTTCACGCGCTTCGTGCCGTTGCTCGTCCGCAGTCCGGTTTCAACCGTCGTTCAACGTTCGTCGGCCACGATTTTCTTCTCCGCGTAGACAATGGACAAGTTTGCGCTGTCCGCCATATTCGCGTGCCTGGGTAAGTGCATCGTTGTTGTAATATTATTATCACCAGTGCCGTCGTTAGCGGGCGGCCAACTTGGGCTAGGGCCAAACACTGCCTCGGGCCTCGCACTGTAAACAAAGTCGGGGACCGCGCAATTTGTCAGGTTAGAATGGTTAAGTATGTTTTTTGGCGTGAGGAAATTGTACCGCTTTTGTCTAGGGCCTCTTCAAAAGCTTGCGACGGCACTGATTATCACACGTACTACATGGCTACTGTTGGAATACTAAATAACTCTTAGTACCATAATATTTTGCCTCTATTTCTCTTTCTCTGTGCGTTTCAGCAATGGCCAACTTTGTCAGCTGGGGCGTCCACGGCATTGAAGGGCAAACGGACCTGAACGACTTGCAGGACACCGTTAAGAAGAGCCTGATAAGCAAGTTACCGGACTCCGACATATCCGTCTTAGAACAGTTCAACAACTCTATACCAGCTTTGGACGAAGGCGAACAAGTGTTGAAAGAAAAATGTTTGAAAAACAGTCAACAGAACAATTCTTTTGAAATTGCTATGGTAAGTGCTTTGATTGTATTGCCCTCTGAACTGTCAGTATATACCGAGGAATAGTTGTTCTTTGCATGTTTTCTAGATAAGTACCTATAATTCTACTAATACTACTATATAGTAGTATACATATATTTATATCTTTTAATATTGATCATATTGTGTTCTCTTAACACATTGGTGTGTTGGTTGTCAAAGATTTCTATCTTACAGTACTAATAAAACATTAGTTTGGTACTATATTCAAATAATTCCAAGCTTTAAATATTGTGGTCTAGCTTTAAACTCATAATTTGTTATGTACTTAGAAAATTTACAAAGAAATTCATTGTTTTTCATATACATATAAGATTAAACACTATTTCTACTACTTCATGTAGCTATAAAATATAATTCAAATTAAAGTTATATATTAGTTCATTTCTTATTATAAAATTCAACAACTGATTTTAATGTTTCATAAAGAGTGTTTTGTTTTTTAATTTAAACCCAAAATAATAAATAAATGAACTGTTTTTAAATTTAACTGTATGGTATCTAAAAATGTATGCTCTTAAAAATGTTTGAAAAATACAAAAAAATAATATCTTTATTATTAGAGCCTAACCTTTTTATATTTGGTTTAATGTTTAAAATACCACTTCATGGATACTTAACTAAAATATAATTTGTTTAAATTCTGGGTAAACTGTAATGCATGTATGTTTGGATTGTTTTAGAAATAGGATAGTTGAATTATATTTTTCTATTTATAAATCTACTTCTAAATATATATAATATATATATATATATTTACATTTATTAGAATATGTACAATCTCTAATAATAATTACAATAAGCAATATGACCATTTAGATATTTTATAATGACATGAAGGTATGAGAAGAGAAGCTACCTAGCAGTGCACTCAGATATGTTAGGGATTTGTTAGATTATATATCTACATAAATAAGTTATCTATATTATACACTTATATAGATACTACATTTATATATATATATATATATATATATATATATATATATATATATTTATTTATAATGTATTATTATTTGTTAACATAAGTCTCTGGGAGTAATTAAGAAAAAAATCATGAACAGGAACATCTATTTAACTAGATAATAATTTTTATAAACCAATAAATAATTAAGAATATTCACTGAGAGTTAAGTTTAAAGTATGCTCATTCAATATATCAGATATAATTAATTTACTCATATACTTTTTTAAAAACTTTACTTAGTTCCAAGTATATGAACTACAAATAACTAATCATTTTTAAAGATGTACTGTTTTTAAGTAATTATTTTGAATAATTTATTGATTTATCTAATTATTTAAAACATTATATTTTACATCATTAAATACCTAAATTGATATTTAATTTTAGATTAAAATGTGATCTAGATTTATTAATAATTACATTTTTTTTTTATATATTTGTTCTTATTATCTGTTAAACAGATCCAATTGTTAAAAAAAATTAGAAACTTACTATTTAAAGTGTTTAGAGCTAAGACAGACTTCTGACTTGAGGTATAACTGTTAAGGAAAATATACCTCAAATCTGTCTAAACTCTAAACACTCTAAATAGTAAGTTTATCATTTTTTCCTCTAACTGTTAAGGAAAATATTATATAAGTATACATTTTATTTTTACTATTTAATATTAAGATTATAATATTTTTATAATGTGTATTCTTTAAACTAAAGATTGATTGTAATAAATGAGGCAATACATAATTATATAAAGGCATTTTAAATTTATATTTGTACTGGTATTAAATCGGTGCTAGTGTAGCGTGCAATCTACCGCTTATGTATGGTCTACCTGTGATCTACCCATTGGCTAGGCAAGCTAATGATTTTTTTTAACTCTATAAGTTAAATTATTTTAAAATAATTAAGTTAAGTTAAAAGTTACTTATATTTTTTCGTTAACTCTTTAAGTTAAACATTAACTTTTAAAAAAAAATGTAACTTTATTAAATCTTTTATTAATATTAAATCTTATTTTTGATAGTAATATTTGCTTAAAATGATCTAATTATTAATTGATA